>JAVKPL010013306.1:0-70425 GCA_032173675.1 Gastrolobium villosum | reverse complement strand
TTCTGCCATTCAATTTCATTGTAATTTTGTTATACCGTTTCAAATCAAACCATTACTGTTGATTGTACACAGAGACACAATTGATAGGAATTTGTTGTTGAATTAATATAATTGCAGAAGTATTTCTTAATTGAACTGTTGTGTGAGGTTAGGTTGTTATAAATTGGTATCAAAGCTTCCATCTTGGGAGCAGTTGATGCTGCACGGCAAGTGTACCGATCGCATATGTAATACAGTGATAAAAAAGGTATCGTCTCCACAAGGATTGTGATCGAATATCAAATAATTGTTCCTTTTAAGATGGAAGGAATTCAAATAGGTGTGACAAATATTGTTGATTTGATTAAAAATAAGAAATAAAAGCAAGAATGTATTTTTAGTGTTTTTGATATAAGAAAGAAATAAAAATAGAGATTGATTTGTAAAAATATGAGAAAGCATTGTAGTTAGAGTGCACTCACCATATGATCTCTGCTTCTTACTTTGGATTGATTTAAAATACTCATTTACATAAATACTCAGATAATTTATCATCTAAAAATAATTAGTTAAATTCCAATCCCTTAGCAATCTAACCCTTTAACCCTAATTGGAACCCTAATCCCTTAGCAATTTCTCATGAAATTAAGCAATGAACATGATAAATAAAACATTTGCAATCAAACATACGTCTATTCCTACTACGCATACAAATTGTTATCCTACTCTCTTTCAAGATCAAAACCCCAATATTCCTATCTAGGATTCTAACCCTCAAACTATCATCAACTATTAGATTGATCAGTTCTAACAAAGAGGATAGAAATTACGCACAGAGTAGAGATAAAAATAAATATATAAACGAGTAAAAATAAACCAATTCGTTGTAACAAGGGTTCACATAGGGTCTGTGACCCTAACTACAATAAAGAAAACTAGCCAACCATGGTCAATGTGTTGTATCAAGATTATATTTCTTGTTGTTTTGTTTCATCTCAAAGTTTCTTCACATGCTTATTTTGTATACCTGAAATTGTATACTGTAAACTCTGGTTCTGAACTTGATTTGAATATAGAGTAATCTCAGAGGGCGTTTAACCCTCTTTAGGCCCCTGGACGTAGGAAACTCACTAACACTGAGTTTCTGAACCTGTGAATACTTGTGTTCTGTCTCTTTATGCTTTCTTTACTTTTTCTTGTTATGCATAGTTGGTTATTGTTTGTGAAAAGTGTTCCCAAAATTATAACAATTGGTATCAGGCGCTTAGGTTCAATTTCTCTTTCTGTCATTTTCTTTGGTCTGTCATATCTTTTCCCCCTCTTCCATTCGGTCTGCTTGCTCGGCTGTGGAGGTTATGCACGATGGGCATCACTAAGCTGGAGGTGGAGAAATTTGATGGGAGAAGTGATTTCAATATGTGGAAAATTAAAATGAAGGCTGTGTTGGTCCAACAAGAATGTGAGGATGCAATTGGAGCTGTAAAGGACCTGCCTGAAAACTTGACACCAAAAGAAAGGAAGGACCTGCTATCTTTAGTCCATAGTCTTATAGTTGTCAATATCTCTGATAGTGTACTGCGTAGGGTTAGCAAGATCACTGACCCTCATGAGCTCTGGGAGAAGTTAGAGAGTCTGTATCAAACCAAGTCAGCCCCCAACAAGATGTTCTTGAAGGAAAGTTTTTTTTTTCAAGATGGACCCTAGTAAGTGTCTAGAGGACAACCTAGATGAATTAATAGGTTAACTCTACAACTAGAGAATGCAGGGGTTGTTGTCTCTGAAGAGGATCAGATTCTGATCCTCTTGAATTCTCTTCCTGACTCCTACAGAGGGGTTAAGGATGCTATAAAAAATATTAAGGGGGATATGACTATTGATGAAATTACTGAGGCCTTAAGGGCTAGAGAAGTTGAAATAATTTCTCATAAAAAGCCTACTACTGAAGGCCTCTATGTTAAAGGGAAGGGAAATAAAAAGGGAAAGTCAAACAATAAAAAGAAGGGGAACAACAATACTGTTCCCTATGAAGCACCGACACTTCAAAAACCCTAACGTGTCGTGTCCGACACTTCCCGACACTCTCGGACACTCCGACACTCCCCGACACTCCAACACGCATTATAGAAATTCAAAAAAAGATTCAAATGTTGATTTGCGTTGAGTTTTTAGTTCCAACTATTAGATTCGTTGGATTACGATTATCATTTTATTGATTTTAATATAAATATTTGGGATATGTTATGTTTCTTTGCAAAATTTATGAATATTATAGGTTTAGATTCATTTTTTTGTTAAATTATTGAATATTAAATATAATATATACTACATAAATTAAAAATATTATTTAATATCAAAACGTGCCCTAACGTGTCGAAATCTAACATTTTTTAGAATTAACGCGTCGGAGTGTCGTGTCGTATCGTGTCACGTGTCCCATGTCGGTATCGGTGCTACATAGACTGCTCCCCAAGGTAATCAAAGTTTCCAGGGAAACCAGGATACGAGTAAAGGTCAACCACAAGCCAAGCTTGTGTGCTGGCACTGTCATAAAGAGGGCCACCTGAAAAGGAATTGCCCTGAAAATCCAAGGAGTGTCCCCAAACAGCAAGGTAAAACTGACTATGCAAATGTACTCATTGAGTTTGACAGTGTTGAAGCACTGGTTCTGTCTGATAAAGTTTTTGAAACTGAATGGGTGATGGATTCTAGGTGCACATACCATATGACACCCAGAAAAGAGTGGCTTAGTGGGCTGGAGTTTCAAAGGGGTGGCAAAGTCTTAATGGGGAATGACCAAATGTGTGAGATAAAAGGTGTGGGGTCTGTTATGTTCAGATGAGTGATGGGAGCTGTAAAATTTTAAAGGAAGTAAGATTTGTTCCCACATTAAGGAGAAACCTGATCTCCTTAGGGATGCTTGACTCTAGTGGCCTTGAGTTTAAAAGTAAGCAAGGGTTACTTGATATTGTCAAGGGATCACAAGTCCTCATGAGAGGAAAACTTGTGAATAGCCTCTATATATTAGAAGGCCAAGCTGTCACACAAGAAGCTTGTGTGGCAACTGCTAAGACTGATGAATCCATTCTCTGGCATAGGAGACTTGGGCTGCGCATGACAACCATTCTAATTCTTGGCACTGTTTCTGAAAAAAATGATTCTTTTATATTTCTGTGTCTTGGAAGAGTTCTAAGAATCAGAATTACGTTTGTTAACATATCTTAATTTTATTCCGAGAATCAGAATTACGTTTGTTAACACAAATTTTTTTTTTCATTCTGAGATTTAAAATTATGTTTGATAACACAATACAAATCTATTTCTTTTCTTTTGTTTATAGATTTCATAAGCTGTATGTATAAAATACCAAATGACAGATTTTACCCGAAGGGCCAAATTTCATATTTATTCATTGATTTTTTCACAAAAATCACAAAAAGACACCTTTAATTTTTCATTGATTGGAATATTGCGTATGTTGAGTCTCAGGTGCAACTCTTGCTTATCGTAAATTTCCAAAGAAAAATCCCTTAACTCTTGACGCCATGTTAAACACGGGCGTCATGGATGGAGATAAAGCTCATATCTGAGGTTGCTGGTTCGACGAGCCCATAATTCCACCCAACTGATTTGTGCTCGGAGGGATCATCCGGAACATGTTTGTGGGGGCCACCATGCTGGTGTTACCCACAGCCCAGACCGGCACCAGACCTTGTGGTACTGCCGATTGAAGGGAGGGGTGGTGGTCCAGTGATATGTGGTTGAAGGCCAGTGACGGTTCGGTGAGAGTGTGAGAGAAAACTGATTCTCTTTTTGTTCCCAGAAATAGAAAAGCATAAAATTTTTGATTCTCTTTTTTGTTCCCCAGCATAAAAAAAAGACCGGTTCATCCCGGGAACAAAAAAATAAACCGATTTTATCAAACGCAATTCTCATCCATTTTTGTTCTCATAAACATAAATTAAAAAAAAACTCATTCCGGGAAGGTTGTCATGCACACCCTTGGACACATCAGTAATCAGGGGTTTTTTGAGCTGTACAAGCAAGGTATTATTAGCTCAAAAGGGGAAACTTGTGTTGAATTTTGTGAAAACTGCATTTTCGGAAAAACTTACAAGCTCCCCTTCTCTACTGCTAACAATACCTCTAAGGCAGTGTTGGAATATGTCCATTCAGACCTGTGGGGGTCTCCAAATATCCCCAGTTCTTTATCTGGATGTCACTATTTTATTTCAATAGTTGACACATATTCCAGAAGGGTCTGGACTTTTTTTTTTTCAAAGATAATGGAAATGAAAAAAATAGCAAAAAGGTCTAAGTACAAAACCTAGCCCAGCGAACACCTACAATGTCACTGTATAAACTTTGAAGACAACCAGGAGGAGGGTCATCAAAGACTTGCTCGTCCCAGGGAAAGCTATACGCATGAGAAGCTAAGAAATCATCTACTTTATTTCCTTCACAATGGACATGAGAAATCTGCACCTGCCAACATCTTTGCAACATTCCTTTAATACGTTGCACCAAGCTCGACGAAAGGTGATCCTGATGACACCCATTAGATATAATCTGTTGGGCTGAGAGGGAATCTCCTTCTAGCCACACTCTTCTAAATCCTTTTTCCCAAGCTAAACGCAAACCTTCCAAACAAGCCCATAATTTTGCATGCAAAACAGTACCTGGCCCCAAATTCTTGCAGAAACCGATAATCCAAGCTCCGGATGGGTCACGAATAACACCTCCACATCTTAATCTGTTCCCATTACCAGCTCTAGCCCCATCAAAATTAGGTTTAACCAATCCTAACGGAGGACAAGACCAAGCTATCATCTTCTCTACCCTGTTTCTCAGTTGAAGACCTGCTGCATGGAGAGTGGTAGTTGTATGCTTGACACAATTGCTATACCCCAAGGCTGATTGGGCAATTATGTACGCATTATTTAATTTTCCTTCAAAAACCCAAGTGTTTCTACCCCTCCAAATGCTCCACGCTAATATCCCAAAAGTCAAAGGACAATCATCGTCCATTGCCAAGCTTCTACAATTTTTTAAGCTAGAGAAGATCCAATCATGCAGATTAAGCGAGAAGAATACCTGCCAACTGGTTTGATGAACCACCAACCTCCAAACCTCTTTTGACTAAGGGCAATCCTGGATAGCGTGGAGATTAGTTTCACAAGAGATATTACATCTAGGGCAAACACCCGAAGAGGTCATGTGATGTTGAAGTCTCCGACTATTAGTCAACGACTTTTCTCCAACCAACATCCAAAGGAACATACGTATTCGTTCCAGACCCATCCACCTCCAGATATTGTCCCATTGATAAGCTAGAGCTATAGTTGTGTTGTTATTTAGCAAATCATAAGCTGACTTTAGAGTGAAAATCCCATCCGATGTCTCGTTCCAAATGATGTGGTCCTTACCATCTTGATCAGATGGGGGAAGAAAATTCATGAGGCGCTGGATGATGCAAGTAGGAAACAGATGATGCAAAGAGTCTCATTTTCAATAACCCAACACATCCACATAGTCTATCACATATTGCAATCAGTCAGCATCAGAAACATAAGACTGAGCATAGGTAATCAGAGGGCCACATTCAGGAATCCAGTTATCAAACCAGAACATAGTGGATCAACCATCACCAATTAAGAATCGACTGTGGTCTAAGATAATGTCCCAATGACGCTTGATTCCCTTCCACAACTAAGAGCTGTTGTTTGGTGCATTAATACGGGGCGTCATACCTTCCTCAACTTTATACTTTGCACGAAGAACCCTGGACCATAAAGTATCAGGATGAGCGAGAAGATTAAATCCAACCTTAATGATAAAAGCCGAATTCATCTTTCTCATATTGCGCAATCCCAGCCCACCATGATTTTTATCCAAACAAACTTGATTCCAATCAATAAGATGAGGATGCCTGGTCGTGGAAGAAGAACCCCAAACAAAGCTACGGATCTTCGCATCGATCTCATCACAAGTGGAATGAGGAAATACACTAACATGCATCGGGTAGGATGGAATAACAGTCAAAACTGCTTTGGATAAGGTTACTCAACCAGCAAGGGACAAACTGGCATGAATCCAAGTACTTATTTTAGAATGAAGGTGATCCAACACATAGGAAAATGATGACATGCCCACCCTCTTATGATGTAGGGGATACCCAAATATTGGCCAAGATCTCCAGTAAGAGAGAATCCTAGATGATGACTAAGCTCTCTTGCTTTAGTGTGCCCTACATTACGAGAAAAATAGACTCTAGTTTTTCCCTGGTTAACTTTCTTCCCTGAGGAACTGCGAAATGTGTGAAGAATATGTTGGATTACAGTGACTTTCTCTTGAGTAGCTTCTGCAAACAAAAGAAGATCATTAGCAAGAAATAAATGGGAGATTGACGGGCCTCCCTTTCTGATCACCATCGGCTTCAAACTTTTTTGCTCCACAGCATGGTTGATAAGATGAGCCAATCTTTCTATATAGAGGACAAAGAGATAGGGAGATAATGGGTCTCTGATGGTCCTCAAAAGTTGAGGTCCATTAGGTACATATTGTTCCATCAAGCCCGAGTTTTAATTCTGAATTACTCTCCTTAACCTCCTTCTTCCATGAGGAGCAATTGTTTTAAGAAGCAGACCAGAGCAATACGTGAAATAGGAATTAGAGTAGGCTTGGAGCAAATTAACATTATCTTTTTCACATATGATTATTGGGTTAATTTGTTTTGATCAGGAAACCTAAGACCTAACAAGAGGAGCTGCACATTTAGGAAGAAAGAGAGGTGTTGCGCAAATAAAGGGAGCGTAAAGCCTGCTACAGTACAGAAGCAAGAAAAGGAAGCAATCAGCAGCCTCCACGTCAGCATCAGCAGAGAAGGTGGAGGTGTCTCCCTGCTACAGTACAGAAGCAAGAAAAGGAAGCAATCAGGAGCCGCCACATCAGCTATAGCAGAAATAGTGGGCATGTCTCCCTGATCCCAGAATCCTTGCGCACAAAGAGAAACCAAAAGCAAGGGGGACCACTGCCATCAAGTGCTGTGTTGGCAAGGAGAAAGGCTGCGATTGGAGAATATTCCTATAAAGAGCTGAGTTGGCAAGGAGCAGAGCTACCATTGGAGAGGATTTGGAGAAAGCATAGCCCTTGATGAAGGGAACAATGAGGATTAAATGAAGGGCCCTATAAAAGGAACATAGCAAACAACCAAAAGTGGACAGACATTCTAGGATTGTTTTTATTATTCCTTTTGTTTTTCTTAGAAAAATGTTCACTAGAAGCTAACTTTCTTTAAGTAGGTAAGGGTTCCATAGAAGTAATCCCTTTTGTCTTAGGATAACTTTGTAAGGAACACATATTTTATGAATGAAATCTGAGTTGCTCTTTGGTTAAATATATTGATTCTGTGAAACCCCTTGGGCTGCAACCTCATCCCGAGACCACTCGGTCGATGAAAAACTGACAGGGGCATGTGGAGCAGTCTCAAGATCTTGGGGTAGTTTAGCCTGAAGAAAGGAGGCAGAAACACCCGGAATGAGGAGCACTGCCATGTGAATCCATGCTCTTTTGAGAAGGCAGCATGGTTTCCTTGTGTGTAACTCTAAGACCTCTGGAGTGAGGTGGGAGCAAGGCCTTGCTCTCTTCTTACCCTAAGGCAAAGTAAAGGAAGGAGCAGATTCCACTTATAAAATATGCTACCAAGCAGGGTTAACCAAATGGATGAAAATATAGAGCCCGTGAATACCTACTTAGCTTTCTTAAAATTCAACCCCACGTCAATCTTTTGTTGCAACTCTTACACAACATTTTACTTGTGTTCACATTACTGATTCTATTCGTCTCACTGATTACTTTTGAGCTACTTCATTTTGATGCTTTTATATTCGATGATCATACTAAGTTTTCACTGCTCTCATCTAGGTTCAGAATGGTTAACATTGTTTAACTAGCTGACTAGAGATTGCTCTTTGTAAAGCTTGGTCGAGAATAGTTGCTTTTCTTTATTTTATTTTTACAAGTTAAGTTTCCTTGAACGTTTCTTACTTCACAATTGTTCCCTGAGGACGATAAATCTGGGACTAAAACACCCTATATTGCTTGACACGTACGCTTGCGTATAGTCGAAAATGGTTGCTCTCAGTCAGAGTAAATTGCTCCTGTTGGCAAATCTGACTATTCCTATGTGCTCTTGCTCCTACAACTTTAAATTATTCCCGAGCAGCTCGCGGTTCGACCAAGCAGTCTCCTTGCCTCAAACCTTTTTTGGGATGAAACTCTTGAATGCAAGATCCATCCCAAAGAACGGTCATTGTGCACGAAGAAACACATCACATAATAAGACGTATCAAGCTAGTGGGGATCGCTATGTCATTGTTGCGAACTCGGCAAGTATACCGATCGTTCCAAGTAATAAAAGTGATAAGTAAGTATCGTCTCCACAGGGATTGTAGACCAAGTACTATAATAACCAGTCCCCTTAAGTTGAATGGATCAAAAGAGGGTATCAATAGTTGTTGGTTTAAAAATAAAAAGTAAATTAAAAAGTAAATTGCGTATTTTTAGGGTTTTCTGAAGAAAGAGATGAAGAAAGATTGAATTATAAAAGATGTGAAAAATAATTGAGAAAATATTGCAGTAAGAGGACAAACACCTTTCTGATCCCCACCTTGTAATCTGAATCAACGTTTACATTCGATTTACCCATTGATCAAACGATTCACCATCTTTTATTTGATTGGTTAAGCCCTAATCCCTTAGTGATCTTAACCTTATTAACCCTATTAGAACCCTAATCCCTTAGTAATTCCTTTTTAGGTTAAACGTATAACTCGATGAATCTTTCACGTTTGCGGTTCATGTAGCCTATCCCTAGTGCATACATGAACAGTTACTTTCCTTCTTGTCAGGAATTAGGATCCCAATATCCCTATTGCGAACCCTAACCCTCGCAATCCCATTAGAATGATCAGATCTAAAAGAATTATAGATGAAGAGCAAAGGAAAATAAATGCAATTAGATAAATAAACATAAACCTGATCCAAATTACAAGGGGTTCACATCAAGGGTTGTGACCCTTACCACAATAAAAGTAGATCTAGCCAACCATGACTGATCTTGAAAAAGAAAACATAAAATGAAATAAAAAGAAGAAAAACTAGAAGAACATGAAGAACACGAAGAACTTCGAAGAACTCGAAGAACTCCGAATTCTCCTCTGAAGAAATCTGAATTGTGAGGAGTGGAGTGTAGCATCCGCTGAATGTGTGGAGGGGACCCCTTCAAATAGCAGGCAATTAGGGTTTCCGTGCAAATTACGAAAATATCCCTCTGATAACGTTAGAATTAAATCACACTTATTACATAACGGAAGAATTAAATTACACTTTATTACAAAAACGTATAACGGAAATATTAAATTAAATCAGATTTGAATTCAGATTTTGAATTCAAATTCTGAATTCAATAGTGGTGCGATCCTCTGGCGCCTTGTTCGGTCTCTCGCGCGGTCTTTCCTTCTTTGTTTTTCAAATTTTGAATTTCTTCACCTCTTAACCTATAAAAATATAGAAAAATCAGTGAAAGTGTGTCTGAACATGGATTGTTAATAATTCATTAAAAATAGTAACCTTTATTACTGAATTACTGTCAAATCCTTATTCTTTTTACTCTGAAATATCTATATGCTGAAGGCATATCAGTCATATAGGGTATCTTCAAGGAATTCCCAGTTGATTCTATCATAGGCCTTCTCGAGATCCACCTTTATAGCCATCCACCCTTTTGATCCCCTTTTGGTCCGCATTGAGTGAATCAACTCCTGGGAAATTATGACATTATCAATGCCCTGTCTCCCTTTGATAAAGCTGCATTGGCTAGGCATCACCAGACTGTTCATCTGCAATTTTAAACGGTTAGCAATAATTTTTGTTACGTTTTATAAATAACATTACATAAACTAATCGGGCGAAAGTCCATAAATGTTTGGGGTATCCCTATTTTAGGGATCAAACAGAGAAGAGTCTGATTCACTCCTTCAATTTGCTGGGGATTTTTGAAGACATCTTGGATAAAATTACACACAGAATTTCCCACTAAATCCCATTGACTTTGAAAGAAGATACTATGAAGGCCATCAACAGCCGGCGCCTTATATGGCCCCATGGAGAAAATGACACCTTTGATCTCCTCAATACTAGGATGCTTTTCTAACACTTGAAGAACCCTCGAGTCCAGCAAAAGAAACTTGTTCCTTATGGGAAATAAAGGACGAGAGTAGTTGTCATCTGTGAAAGATTTGTTGTAGTATTCCACTGCCATATTCATGAGAAGAGATTGGTCACCAATCCATTCACCTGCATCATTCTGCAGAGCATCAATCCTATTTCTTCTTCGCCTAGTAATTGTTTCCGAGTGGAAGAATTTAGAATTGCGGTCTCCAAAATGAATCCAGTCAGCTCTAGCACGTTGGTACCAAGTAATTTCCTCTCTGAGGTAGATAGTGTTTAGTTGCTGCCAGATTTCCTGTTGAAGAATTTCTAAAGCATGGCAATGCTGTTGACTAAGACTACGGTCAATCCATCGAAGACGAGCATGGAGCTTATTCTTTTTCCTCTCCTCTTCCTTGAAGCAATCCATGTGCCAAGTGATGGCTTTTTCACGGAAATGTTTGCTCATAAGGATCAAGCTTTTGTTAGTTTTAAGGATTGGAAAATCCTGGTTGAAAATAAAACTGGAAAAAGGGTTAAAGTCCTTAGGACTGACAATGGCTTAGAGTTTTGCAACAATCAGTTTGCCGACTTTTGCAAGGAGCATGGGATCCAAAGACATAGGACCTATGCTGAAACACCCCAACAAAATGGGGTGGCTGAGAGGATGAATAGGACAATTTAAATAAGGTGAGGTCCATGCTTGCTGAATCTGGTCTTGGCAAGATATTTTGGGCAGAGGCTGTTGCTACAGCCACCTATGTTATAAATAGGTGCCCTTCTTCCACCATAGACTTTAAGACCCCAATGCAACTTTGGTCAAATAAGCCACCCAATTTAAGTCACCTAAAACCTTTTGGGTGTCTTGCCTATATGCATATTAGGCAAGATAAATTGAGTCCTAGAGCCTTAAAGTCTGTCTTTATAGGCTATCCCCTTGGTGTAAAAGGCTATAAGCTTTGATTTATAGCTGAAAGAAAGTGTGTGGTCAGTAGAGATGTCATTTTCAAAGAAAATATTTTCTACAAGGACATTATAAGTGATCCCAGTTCTTCTCAACCACCAAGAGCTCCCCAGTTTGAAGTGGAGCAATCTGCCATACCTGGGCAGCATGCTGATGGTGGAGAACTGAGGGAACAGCCTGCTGTTCCTGTTCAACTAGAGCTTGAAAGTGGTCCACTTGATGAGGGTGGACAGGTTGAAGAGGGAAATGGTGATCTTGATGGCTACTTGTTGTCATGAGACAGAGTTAGGAGGAATATAAGACCTCCTAGCAGGTTTGCACATGCCGATGTGGTTGCATATGCCTTACAAGTTGGGGATGTGCTTGAGTCGGATGAACCTGCTACATTTAAAGAGGCTATGAGGTTGGAATCCAAGGATAGCTGGCTGAAAGCTATGGATGATGAAATGGACTCTTTAAAAATAAATAATACCTGGGTTTTGGTGGAGAGACCAAAGAAAAAGAGAGTAATTGGCTGTAAATGGATCTTCAAAAGAAAACCATAAATACCAGGAGTGGAACCAGCAGGTTCAAGGCTCGGGTAGTGGCGAAAGGGTACTCCCAGGTTGAAGGAATTGACTACAATGAGATCTTCTCACCTGTTGTCAAACATGTATCAATAAGGTTGATGTTATCTGCTGTTGCTATATACGGTTTGGAGCTGGAGCAGCTTGATGTCAAGACTGCCTTCCTCCATGGCAACATTGATGAGCAAATCTATATGGAACAGCCTTAAGGCTTTGTAAATAGGGGGACAGGAAACATGGTGTGTCTGCTGAAGAGATCATTATATGGTCTCAAACAGGCCCCCAGACAATGGTATAAACATTTTGATGATTTTGTTTTATCAAAAGATTTTGTTATAAGTAATTTTGATCATTGTGTTTATTTTAAAAATTTGCATGATGGTTGTTACATTTATCTGTTGATATATGGGGATGATATGTTGATTGCATCTAAAAATTTAAGTGAAATAAATTATGTTAAGAACATGCTGAAAAAGGAATTTGAAATGAGATTTCTTGGACCAGCCAAAAAGATCCTTGGCATGGAAATTACAAGGACAAAGGGAGATAGACATCTATCTCTATCCCAATCTGAGTATGTGAAAACGGTTCTTAGAATCTTTGAGATGCATCAATCCAAGTCTGTTAGCACTCCATTAGGTGCTCATTTTAGGCTCAAAGCTGTCTCTGGAAAATTATCTCCTGAAGAGACACAGTATATGTCATATGTTCCCTATTCTAATGTTGTTGGCTATCTAATGTATGCTATGATTGGCACAAGGTCAGACATAGCATATGGAGTTAGTATGATAAGCAAGTTTATGAGTAAACCTTGCAAAGAGCACTGGAGTGCAGTTAAATGGTTACTTAGATACTTAAATGGATCAATTAATTGCTATTTAAATTTTTCTGCACTTGATTCAAATGATTTTAATATTGTTGGATATTGTGACTCTGATTATGCTGCTGATCTTGATAAACATAGATCACTAACTGGTTTTGTGTTTACTGTGGGAGGTAATGTGGTGAGCTGAAAATGTAATCTTCAGCACATAGTGGCATTATCAACAACAGAAGCTGAATATGTGGCATTGACTGAAGCTGTCAAGGAAGCCATATGGTTAAAAGGTATAGTAAGTGAGTTGGGTTTAGGTAAAAACCCACCAAAGGTAAATTGTGACTCACAAAGTGCTATCCATCTTTCAAAAAATTCTGCATTTCATGAAAGAACGAAACATATAGATGTTAGGCTTCACTTTATTAGGGAGATAATAGCTAGTGAACAAGTAATTGTTGAAAAAATTTCTAGCATTATTAATCCTGCTGATATTTTTACAAAATTTGTACCTGTTGGCAAATTTAGATATGCTCTAGGTTTGCTAAAAATTGAACCACCATGATCATACATTGCATATGGGCCTATGGGTTAAATGCATACACCAAATCTAGGTTGCTCTTATTCTGTTATATGTTTAGAAATAGGTGGAGTTTTGTTATATGTATTTCATAAACTTAGTTCTTTTCTCTCTATTTTTTGCTATTGGGCTTTTGGACTTGTCAGCTGTATGCTTCTTATCACTACTTGCCTACTGGGCCAATTGAAGTGGCTGAGGCCCAATTCATGCAACACAAGCAAAACACACTGTTTTGCTTTGTGAAGTTAAAGGCTTCTTAACCCTTCAGCTGAGCACACAGTAACTAATCGTGATATTTTTCTGATAGCTACCATCCAAAAGAACTCTCTCGAATAAGTCTGTTCGTTAGGGTTTGTGAGTGAAATCATTCTGAGAATAGCGAGTGATACACTGAGTTTTGATCTATGGTGATTTGGAGAAACTTGTTCATCTCAGCAAGACGGTTCTATTGATCAGTGTACTTTTCTGATTGACGGTCAAAGAGTGGAAGCTCAACCTTGGGAGGAAGATTTGGTGAAGCTGATGTTGATCAGCTTGTAAATCTTGTGAAAGGAACTACGATCCTTGCGGGCTCAAAGATTGGGAAGTTCTCTTTACCTTTATGATTCTATTTGTTAATCTTGATGTGTTATATCAAGATTATATTTCTTGTTGTTTTGTTTCATCTTAAAGTTTCTTCACATGCTTATTTTGTATACCTGAAATTATATACTGTAAACTCTGGTTTTGAACTTGATTTGAATATAGAGTAATCTCATAGGGCGTTTAACCCTCTTTAGGCCCCAGGACGTAGGAAAGTCACTAACACTGAGTTTCTAAACATGTAAATACTCTGTCTCTTTATGCTTTCTTTACTCTTCTTGTTATGCATAGGTGGTTATTGTTTGTGAAAAGTGTTCCCAAAATTACAACAAAAATTCTTACTTCCTTCTTAAAAATCACAAATATCCTCATATTAGTCTTTGAAGATCATATAGATTAATTTTTAAGAATTAAGAAGTCATATGAATCACATTTGTTTAAGAATTAATATTGCCGCAGCCAAAGTTGTTTGATTTTAAGACTAATGGATTTTGTTTTTAAACTAGAAACTATTTTTAAGCTAAAACTTAAAAAAATTGCTAAAAGTTATTTTGTGATTAAGTACAAGTTTTAAGTTAAAAGTGGCTTAGAAGCACACATTTTAAGAAAAGCCTTTTCTGTATCTTTACAACTTTTTATTTAAAAAAAAACAAATAAATTAAAAAAAAATTTGATAAGAGCTTAAAAAAAATTCATCCTAGAAACTTTTATTTTTTCCTCTATTAAAAAAAAAGTTTTTCCCAAAATATATTTGACTTAACTTCTATTAATAAAGAGAAATTAAAAAATAAGATGATTCAATCATTAAAATATAGCAATTTTTATTTTTATAAAAAAAAAAACACTTGTTAGAAATTGCGAAGTGCCACCGTGCTTTGTCCAAAGAAAGAATAATAATAATAATAGGGTTTATCATCTATCATTTAATATGATCATAAAAAATTTTCTACACACGTAATATTTTGTGGGGCACGCAACAAAAAAAACTATTGTACGCGAAACAAATCTCTAGATAACATAATCTTTTTTTTCTTAGTACATATCACTTATAAAACACATAATAATATCATATGAGATGATGCCAATATTTGGCTCGGAGTCCGCCACAACACTCAAACATTCGCCCACCACAGAAATTTCCTCTTACAGCCTTAAACCTTAATCTTCGGAAAACTTGTACTACTTGTTGGTTTCAACCTCCTCAAACTCGTAGTCTTGATTTTTGTGTGTATCAATGGCTTCTTCTATATGGGGTCTCTCTCCTTCTGTCCGATTACAACCAACTAAAACTACCCTCGTTGCTTCATTCCCTTTGTATTCCCGTTAGTCATCGTACATAATCTTTGTAATGCATGTATGTAGGTATCTTTTTGCAATTTTGAGTTAAATTTTGTTGCTGAGATTTTGGTGTTGTTTGAAGGAAGCAAGTGCGAAATGAACAGGAGGAGTTTTGCGGTGAAAGGAATTGTGGCTTCTGGAGTTTCAGTCATGGCTTCAACTCTGACTACTGCAGAAGCAGATACATCATCTCAAGGTTGGTACTTATTAGTTACTACTTGCTACTTGGTTCTCTGTTCTGTTTTGTGAATGCTGACATTCAATTCTATGATTTATGTTGAATATTACTCTTTGCTTACATGTTTGGCACCCCCTTTAAGAAAAGGAATTTGGGTTCAGGTTTTGAAAGATTGCCTTACAAATCGGAAGGGTATAATTATTGGACGTGGAGGGGTCATAAAATACACTATGTTGTGCAAGGAGAAGGCTCTCCTCTTGTCCTTATTCATGGTTTTGGGGCCTCTGCATTCCACTGGAGGTTTGTTTTCTTTTTTCAATATTTAATTTTTTTTTGTGGTTTTGGGCCTTTATGACTTTCGGTCACGAGCCTATTTAAAAATATGTACAACTATAATGCACCGAGACTCCAATACTCCTTAACACTCCAATACACCTTGCAGAAACACAAAAAATGTTCAAAGATTGCGTTGCATTACATTTTTAGTTCTAACTATTATATTTGCTGAATTACGATAAGTTTAATATAACTATTTGAGATATCTTATTTTTTTTGCAAAATTGATGGGTATTATAAATTTAGCTTCATTTTTTTGTTAAATTATTGAATATTAAATATAATATACACTACATAAATTAAAAATATTATTTAGTATCAAAACATGTCCTAACGTGTCGAAATCTAACATTCTTTAGAATTAATGTATCGGAGTGTCGTGTCGTGCATATCCCGTGTCTCATGTCAGTGTCCGTGCAACATAAACATACAAGAATTGTGTTCACGCTTTAGCCTCGCTAATTGGGGTTTAATTAGGAGCGGAGTGGTGGTGGTTTTAGGCATTTAAATATTGTGTCTTTCTCGTTTGCCCCTTTCTATGAGCTGCTTAGATCAGCTGTTTTTTATTCTAATCTCAAATGTTGTGTGTGTACATATTACATGAGAGAATTGTGCTAATATAGCATGTAATTAACTAACAAATTTAAATTTGCTGTGCTATATTGCAACTAAATGTCACTGTCACTATTGCTCCTTCTTGTAAGATAAGAAGCGTGAATAGTTCTAGTTTTTCTTTTTTTTATTGGAATTCAATCTGTTAGAGAGATATAATATAAAAACCATTTATGAGCCTCCACTTCTCTGCGTAAGCTTTTGGGTGAAATGGTTGTTTATCTCAGTGACCATAGGGTCACGAGTTCGATCCTCACCGCCTCCACTGGAATTAAGTTAGCACCAGGTAGAACCAAAAAGTGGGCATATGCAATATCCGCGCTTCAAACTCAAAGGACTCTTACGTGAGGGGGTGTTAAAGAGATATAATATAAAATTATTGAAGATTCATCACTTACTAGCTTAAGCTCTTGGGTTGAATTGGTTCTTTGCACAATGTTTGTTATTGTGGCTTCAATTGTCAGTCTGGTAAGTTCGTTTTTTTATTATGTAGATAGTCATGTATCTTTATTTACATATTCCCAGGTACAACATTCCAGAATTGGCTAAGAAACACAAGGTTTATGCGATAGACTTACTTGGATTTGGGTGGAGTGACAAAGCACTTATCGAATATGATGCCATGGTGTGGAGGGATCAAGTGGTTGACTTCTTGAAAGAAATAGTAAAAGAACCAGCAGTACTAGTTGGAAATAGGTAATGACTATAATACCTGGATTTACATCTGGGTATTAGGCTTAAATGCTAGATTCTTCTTTATTCCTAGTATTTCAAGTTTTATGGGTATGTTTTCCAAGCGCGGTTTTCCCCTAAAAAAGGGCCGACCCAATTCAATACCCACTCGTGAGTGTCTGGGGAAGGACATACGAGTCAAGCCTTCTCTGTGGTGTTAACAATTTTCCTATAAAAACCACTCTCCATTAAATCCGACTAGCGAGTGTAGGGTGGAGGTAATCCTTGTACGCAGTCTTTCCCTTAAATAATTGTAAAAAGGCTATTTCCTGGATTCGAACCCATGACCTTTTGGTCACGAAAGAACAATTTTCCTATATATGTAATAAAAATTAAAAATATGATGTTTATCTCAATCATGATAATGTTGCAGCCTTGGAGGATTTACTGCTTTGGTTGCAGCAACTGGGTTGCCTGAGCTTGTCAATGGAGTTGCTCTACTAAATTCTGCAGGACAGTTTGGTGATGGAAATAAGGAAAGTAAAACTTCTGAAGAAACACCTCTACAGAAGTTTTTCCTAAAACCTTTGAAGGAGGTTTTCCAGCGTGTAGTTCTTGGACTTTTATTCTGGCAGGCAAAGCAACCAGCTCGGGTTATGTCAGTCTTAAAAAGTGTAGGTTACATGCCATCTTCAACTCAGGTTTCTTTCAAAGCATAATAGGTATCTATAAAGTTCAAAATATGACATGTATAAATTTGAACTGGAGTTCCAAGACATATTAATGTATATGCACTCACTGAGTAGGCTCATAAAAGCATAGCTGTGTACCAATATGGTAGGATGTTTTCTGTCTTCCCTTTCAGCAACTTTCTTCTGCTTGTTATTTTCTTACTAGTTGGTTTTCTAATCAAACACTTCAATTTAATTTAATGGCTCTGCATATCTGTTTGATTGTGTATTTTGTCAATACAGGTTTATATAAATTCTTCCAATGTGGATGACTATCTTGTGGAGTCCATAACAAGGCCGGCTGCAGACCCCAATGCAGGAGAAGTTTATTACAGGTACATGACCATGCCTGTCCTAGTCACTAGTCAGCATTTGAGAGGGCGAGCCTGGAACAGTGGTAAAACTGTTCCTTTATGACTAAAAAAGTCACAGGTTTGAATCCGGGAAACAATTGCTTTGAAATTATACATAGGTAAGGATGCGCACAAGGATTGCCATCACCTCATCCTTGCTAGTTGGGATTCAATGGGGAGTGTGATGGTGGTGGTTGGTGGCTTCCATCCTGGTGTATATATGGGAAAGAAACATGCTTTCTCAGGCTTCATCAATGTAGATAAGCAGAGGGGGATGCTAGTGCTATAAACCTATAAATAAGTTTTTATTGTGACCTAACTGGAGTTTTTCTTTTGGAAATATTCCAATCGGTTCATAGCTTCGCGACTAGTCCGATTCGGGACGGGTCCAGGATTAAAGCTTTAAACCTCTTCCAAAGATGGTATGGGCGGGTCCAGGATTAAAGCTTTAAACCCCTCCCAAAAGTGATACTGAGGAGGATCGAACTCATGCTCTCACCCCCACTTGCTCAGCTCATTATCTGTTTATTCTCCTAATCATTCCTCTTTATTTATTTTGACCACTTCATGCAATGTTGTCTGCAGGTTAATGACACGCTTCATGATGAATCAGAGCAAGTACACTCTAGATGCTGTATTGAGTGAACTATCTTGCCCATTGCTTTTGCTCTGGGGTGACCTTGACCCATGGGTTGGTCCAGCCAAAGCTAATAGAATCAAAGAGTTCTATCCAAAAACAACTCTTGTGAACTTGCAGGCTGGGCATTGTCCACATGATGAGATACCGGAGCTTGTGAACAAGGCTTTATTGGATTGGTTGAACACCCTTACTCCTGAAGTGTCTCTCCAAACAGTTTGAACATGTATAATTTTGTAAAGCTGATCAAAAACAAATTCTTGAGCAAGTTTTGAGATTCAAGTTGTCGGTAATAGTTATCACCATACTTTGTATACAAAAAGCCTGGTAAAGATACTTAGGATAGGGGAAAATGACAACAATGATAGACCTTGATCAGGGTTCTGCATACTTGCACGTTTTTTAAGATCAGATATGCATTCATTTGTTACATAAAATCTTCCTTATTCATTAATCAATAAGTTACATGCTTGCACTCAGATTGTTCTCGTTAACCATTAGCAAATGGAAGTGTATCTAGTTATTTTCCAAATATCTCTTACCTTCTATACTTCTTGATCATATTTCCTAAAAAAAAATTCATGCAACTTTGCTTCTGTCGGCAATGGTAGAGTCACACGGGGGAGATCATCCCCTCAAGTTTTTCAAACATTTGTCTTAAATTATATTTATATTTAAAAGAAAGGTAATGTAACAAGTTCACCCCCTCTGTTAAATATCAAGATACAAGAGGAATTGATAGTAATCCTTGTTGTATTAAACTACACAACATTGGTTCTATTATATAGCAAACCAATTGAAGAATACAATGAGACACACACAATGTGGGACTAACACTCTTAACACAATGAGACACACACAATGTGGGACTAACACTCTTAACACTCCCCCTCAAGCTATAGCATATAGATCATATGCTACAAGCTTGATACATAAATAATACTCCTATTAGGAACCAAAAGCAACAGTGCTACATCAACAAAATGAAATGACCAAGTAACATAACATCAAAATAAATCTCCTATATGAGAAACCAAAAATCAACAATGTGCTAAAAATGGCGTCGGAATGAACATCAACATGGAAGATGCCGGAATGATCATCGGCAAAGACATCTGTGCTGGAATGACCATCAGCAACATGGACGACGGTATGGAAGATGCCGGAATTATCATCGGCAAAGACAACTGTGCTGGAATGACCATCAGCAACATGGAAAGTGCTCCCCCTCAAGAGGAACTTCGGAGCCGGAATTATCATCGGCAAAGACAACTGTGCTGGAATGACCATCAGCAACATGGAAAGTGCTCCCCCTCAAGAGGAACTTCGGAGCCGGAATTATCATGGCAAAGACAACTGTGCTGGAATGACCATCAGCAACATGGAAAGTGCTCCCCCTCAAGAGGAACTTCGGAGCCGGAATTATCATCGGCAAAGACAACTGTGCTGGAATGACCATCAGCAACATGGAAAGTGCTCCCCCTCAAGAGGAACTTCGGAGCCGGAATTATCATCGGCAAAGACAATTGTGCTGGAATGACCATCAGCAACATGGAAAGTGCTCCCCCTCAAGAGGAACTTCGGAGCCGGAATTATCATCGGCAAAGACAATTGTGCTGGAATGACCATCAGCAACATGGAAAGTGCTCCCCCTCAAGAGGAACTTCGGAGCCGGAATTATCATCGGCAAAGACAACTGTGCTGGAATGACCATCAGCAATGTGGAAGGTGCTCCCCCTCAAGAGGACGATGAATAGAATAAATAGTCCATCTTGGGAAGAAAGAAGATTAAAAAAAAAAAAAAGCTTCACATAATCGGAAAAGTCGCCGGAGACGGCAGTGGGTCGTCAGAAAAGTCGCCAGAAAGTCATCAAAAAAGTCAACGGAGACGGCAGTCAACGGTGGTCGATCAATGGCGGTCAACCCAACAGCTTCCCAAGGATCATTCTTTTCTGATGTGACAGATCAGTCTAAGCTGCAGTCACAGAGCATACTAAGAAAAACCCGAAAAAGAAATAACAACGAGAATCCCTCAAGGAGGATGATATCTCTCTATAACCATATTGAAATTATGGAAAAGTGAACTAAGTTAAGCGGATTAAGATTCCTCTTGTTAGGCTCTAGATACCATGTTAAATATCAAGATACAAGAGGAATTGATAGTAATCCTTGTTGTATTAAACTACACAACATTGGTTCTATTATATAGCAAACCAATTGAAGAATACAATGAGACACACACAATGTGGGACTAACACTCTTAACACAATGAGACACACACAATGTGGGACTAACACTCTTAACACCCTCTTCGATTTTATTATTTCTCATATACAAAAGTAAACTTGAAGAGTTTTTTAAATTTGATTACGAATCAATCCACTATTGTTTTTTCATGCGTAAGCTAGTGTGAATTTTGAATTTCTCACCCCTCACAATTTTCTAATATCTATATGCAATTTCGGCTTTCTCATGCAAAGTTGCAAACTTTGGTGCTTCTCTTTAATGTAAATCTTACAGAATTCAACGTTGTTTAGGAAATGTGATAATCTAGCAATGTATCAAGCGTAATCATGGTAGGAACTTGAAAGTATCGTTGAAGACATTCTATATAATATTTATCAAGTTTTACGGAGATTTTACTAAATTGTTTGTTGTTCCTCATTTATCGCTTTAAGTTCTTTTAACTTAACCATTGCTTCAATTCAACTCAATTATTCTACAAAACAAGCAATAATCATTCACATGAGTCAATAATTCAAAGTTAATGATTTTTAGCAAAATAATTCTAATTTTTTATGCTTTTGACTAGATATAAAAATGATTTTAGTCTTTTAAAACATGATAAACTATGAGCTTATCACATTTCCCCACTTTCAAAAGTAAAATATTTTAGCGGAGATAGTAATGACATTCAGTTTTTGCATCTTGTGTGTGAACAACACTACACATTTTTAGTAAGAATGCAACTTTTGGCAGAGTAATAATCCTCAACTTCAATCAATAAGGTACTTCTGCATCTTTTATTATGAACAATACATGAGATAAATATGCAGTGGCTTGTGCACAGAAGTAATCCAAGTATCTAACAATAAAAAAAATAAAAAATTCAGTGGCTTGTCACTAACCCTGAATGGTTTTGCTTTTCCATTGGAGATTAAATGATTTTATTTCGTATATGGATATTTTCTTTTGCCGGAACCAGTATGATGCTTTACCTAATCAAGAGCTTAAGGAAGTGTCTTCTTAAGAAACTAATTATGTTTTGTCCTTAAGACAGAAATGTTCAGCCCAATTAGGCTGACGAATTAATCTGGATCTAATGCTCTCTTCAGGAATATTTATAGTATAGACACTCTTGAATTTAGCTGATCACTGTATATCAAATGGAGTGTGTGAATATGTGATGATCGTGAGTGAAAAATAGAATGTGTCTTTATCTCTGAATTGTGTTCTTATTTATAGGAGATGTTGTACAAGGTGCACACTTGGACCTGAGCTGTCATGACGAGGCGGTCATTACAGCTGGTCGGTCGTTACCGCGTGGTAACGTATTATGCGTTACATGCCCTTGATGGCGATCCGTTTCACTATCTCCGGGTTGTCTATTGCCGGGTTGTTTACTGTCGGGTTGTCTAAATGGGCCGATTATATGTGTCCTTCGTACAGGCCCATAACAAATTAGTAAATGTGTATGAAGCTCATCCATTCTGATTTCTCTGTCATGCTAACATGATGCTTAAGACAAAAAAAAAAGTATATATATACAAGTCTTTAAGACAAACCAGCTTAAGAGGTACATATATTGTCCTTGTAAAAAACAAAAGGGTTTGTTTTTCTGCATGAGAAAATAAACCCTTCCTACACTCACCATAAAAAGTTTACTCATTTTTTTTGTTTTTTTGTTTTTTTAAATAGGTGGGTCTCACACTTCATGTATCTATGACATAAGATTTGAAATCTCCTATGACATAAGATTTATTTTTCACAAAAAAAAAAGTATCTTTTTTTTCTGATTGATAAGAGGTGCATTTTCAATTAAAAGTAATGAAGTTTACATAAAAAATAAATAAAAAAATAGTGAAGTTTATATTACATGGTATTATTTTCATTTAAAGGTATTTGAAAATTTATTTTATTTTAAGTTTGCTTTTGTTGAACCTAATATTTTATGCTCTTACATATTTGACCTGGGTCGAAGGAAACGAACTTAGTATTTTATATTCTTATATTAGACCTGGGCTGTAACGAAAGGGATATTGGGCCGTAATGCATGGGATATGGACATATGGTATGCGTTTAGCAGTTAACCAGTCACATTGTTTTCACTTACGAATGATAATGGGTCTTCTTTTTTTTATATATACATATAATATAATGGGTCTTTTTCAATTTTGATAGAATAGACGATAAAAGAGTTTATTTTGAAAGAATATAAAAAAAATTGTGAATATTAAAAAAAAAAATTGTGTTTAAGAATAATATTCTACGTGTTTTACAAAAAATACACATAGAATCTGGCAAGATTCTCAAGATCCAAGTGATGATATCATGGCGAGAATAATTGAAGAATAAGCCAAGATCACAAGCCATGGTGAAAAGATATTTATGGTGATGGAGAAGAAAGAAAAGCTCTGAATTTATCTATTAGTACCCAGAGAAAGGGGCACGTCCCCCCCCCCCCCCTTCAAATCTTGATTTGAAAAGTCCAAAATACCCCTCAATTAAAATTTAAATTTACTCCTATTTTATTTTCACTTTTACTTCTATGTGGAAAGTGTACTTGCATTACAAGGGGGAACAAAACGTAGAGAACCAGTTACTCATCTGCATCACTTTAAGGTTGACATATTTTATGCAGTGATAGATACTCAACTTCAAGAGTTGAATGATCGTTTTAGTGAAATTAGTTCAAATTTGCTGGAATGCATGGCATGTTTAAATCCGTGCAACTCTTTCTCGGCATTTGACAAAAATAAGTTGTGTGAATTTGCTGGTGTTATCCTTTGGATTTTGATTTGAATGATTTTGTCATGCTTGAATATCAGCTCGGCACGTATATTTTTCATATAAAAATGATCCTGATTTTTTGAATTTGCAAGGAATAATTGATCTTGCCAAGAGGATGGTTGAAAAGGAAAAACATATTGTGTATCCTTTGGTTTATTTACTTGTAAAGTTAGCATTAACTTTGTCCGTAGCAACTGCATCTGTGAAAAGAGCATTTTCAGCTATGAAATATATCAAGAATGCACTTCGTAATCGGATTGGAGATGAATGGTTGAATGATTGTTTAGTGCCATATATTGAAAAAGATGCATTTGATAGCATTGGTAATGAGGCAATTATGATGGAATTCCAAAAAATAAGGCCTAAAAAATGACATTGTAATTATTTTTATTATTAAAATATATGTACTTGAACTTGAGTGTCGACCCTTCTTTAAATTCGTGGATCCACCACCGTTACTACTAGCACCCAACAAAATTATTGTTAACGTTTGAATATAAATATTTTATAATGATTAAATAAATCTATCAATTCTTCTAATTTAAAAATATATATATACCTCTTAAAATTCATTATCTTCTCTGTAGAATTAATTCTGAGAATAAAAATAATTTACCAAAATGCCTTTTCATTTTTCAGAATAAGAATTTACAATTGTATTCTGACATTCATATTTCATAGTATGATATTTTTCAAGCTAATAAATGATTTATTTATTTTTTGTACTAGCTAATAAATGATCTTCATAACAAATAATCTTCATTAAAATTATCAGTCATCAAACGGTAAAATTGAATTGTTTTAACTTTTAAGCAAAAAAGTTCCATTGCCGGGAATCGAACCCGGGTCTCCTGGGTGAAAGCCAGATATCCTAACCGCTGGACGACAATGGAAGGCATGCTGAGTAAGCATTTATTATTTGTAATTATTTGTAGTCTTTTGTTTTTGGATATAAAAAAAAAAGTGCTATTTTTTATTCACGGCTGTGCTTTTTTTCAACTAAGTGTTGTATGGAAGACTCAAATAAAGTGTTATGACTGCTATCCCACTCTCGAACCACCATGGTTGACCAAGAGATTTCCTCATTCATAGTAGGATTTAAAAGTGGCATGAATAACCATTCAATCATTTTATTGCTATGTGCTATAATATTGCGCAAAACAAGGCCGTTAGTCAAGTCATCATAATCTGTCTCCGTTAATAATGTCTTTAAAATGTTCCCCAACAGAGTTTTTTTTTTTAAATAAAAAATAAAAAGAAGAAGAAAATATTGCTTAAAAAAAGTTAAATGTTTTTGCTTTAACAAAAACAAAAAAGTATTTTATACATCATTTGAAAAGTGAAACGGAAATTGAACTCACAATTCATAAAGTTGGTAAGCATCAAACCATGGAGGCCAAGATCCCCAACAAAGTTTAAACACTGCCAACCTAACTTGTATTATTTATGTATATTTAATGTTTTTTATGAACAATTCCAAAAGGAATAATGCTGTTCCTTACCAAAAAAAGATGAAATAAACAGGATAATATTGAATATACAAATCTTATAAATATTGAGTTTCATAAATTAACTATAAATCATGGGTTTTATAATTCTCATGTTGAAGGAGAATTAAAATCTTATGTTATAGAGATTAAAAATATGTGGGATCCATGTGTTAGAAAAAACTATATGTAGGATCCATGTCAGCACGAAAATCAAAGGGTGTGTAGAAAAATTGTAATTCTCATGTTGAATGAGAATTATAAAACCCATAAATCATTCTTGAAGTTACATTTTGTTAAGTTTAATACGTACCATGGTAACTGAAGTTAACACTGGTCAGAGATCCACACAATAGATTAAAATGTATTCTGCAGTGCTATAACTACAAGGGATATAGGGCTAGTGAAGTAGTATTGATTAGTATTTGCATTATTAAACAAAGAAAATTGATTAGTATTAAGTGCAATAATGATGAATCTACGAATACGAGCTTTAGTAGACGTGACTCAATATAAAGTAAACGACAGGAGGACCCACTTAGCCCCTCCTTTCATTGGATTTGGTAATTGGCATCACCCTTCTAGTGGACCCTAACTAACTTATGATTTCTTGATTTCAAATCCTCTTAAACAGTAATAAACTACGGGCAAAAATAATCATTTGATCCAAATGACAAAACTACCCTCGTGACATAGAGCTTAATGGCATGTCATTGGTTACCTGTGAAAAAGCCACGAAATTACATCTTTTTTGCCCTTTATTCTTCCTTAAACAATGTATAACGTCTTTGAATCTTTTAGTTACGAGAAAGAATAACTCTTTGAATCTTAGGAGCGTTAAATTATTAGAATTCATTTTCGAGCATAAGAACTACGGTAACTCGTAATATGATATGAATTAGACATATATAAAACTATTATTATAGTTTTAATCACCAACTTAAATTTTTGGATTGAATTGGTTCTTTATATAATATCAGAGCCTCATATTCCGGATTCGATCCTCACCATCCCCACTTTTTTTAGTGGAATTTCTTTTTTAGTAAATGAGTCTATGCATTATTCATACTTCAAGTCCAATGGGCTCTCTTGTGAGGGGATGTACGAGTTCTATCCTCACTGTCCCACTTTCTAAAGGAATTTGTAGAAGATTATGGAAAAATAATAGATAAGATTATGTGTTATCCTATTTCAAATTTAACTAGGAGTGTAAAGGATAAAGAGTATCCTTGTCATGTGTTTAAATTGAAACTGATGTTATTATTGAACTCTTTGTATCACACTCTATTTAAGATGAATGGAACCTCCCGAAAATAATAAGAATAAGAAAGGCAGAGATTTTGATAAGAATGTAGGTGTATGACTGAACCTCCATTTAATTCTTGTGCTCTATTGTTCATGCTTGTTATTTTTCAGGTCTTATAGTTAATATGGTATCATGAGCCCTTTTTTCACTCCAGGGCTATCTTCATTTTGTTTTCCTGCCGGGGTATATTTTGTAGTTTCTCCTTTACTCTAGGACTTTGCTGTAATTTCACCTCTATCTCCAAGGTTCTTCTTGTCACTTCATTCTCACTGTCTCGTCTCTGCATCTCAAAAAATTGAAAACCTCTCCCTCATGGCTGCTTCATCTTCAACGGAAAAGAATGGAGCCACTGAACCGACGAATCGCCTCACTGCCACCCTTCTGAATGTTCGCAACTATATGTCCTAGGCATGGGCCGTCACTGTCGCTCTTCGCGATCGTTCAAAGGCGGAGCACATCACAAACCGCCCCTCCAGCAATGACAAATCCAAAATATGAAACTTGGAAATCGACGGATAATCAAGTTATGACATGGGTTTTTAATTCTATGGAGCCAGATGTTTATGAGAACTTTGTATACTCAGGTTCAGCCAAGGAACTTTGGGATTTAATTAAAGAACACTATGGGAACGAACAGAGGCGGATGCAAGTAAGGGAGAAGGGGGGCAAGTGCCCCCCCTTAAATTTTGATATGAAAATACCAAAATACCCTTCAATTCACCTAAAAATTTTATTTCTTCTATCTCTCACTTTCTTATCACACATCTATCTCATTCTTTTCTAATTTAAGTGCTACGGCATTTTGTGCTTTTCTTCTCTCTTTTTCTTTCTATTCTTTTCTAATTCCTAATCCCACTTACACACATATCAAACTACAACATATACCTATATATAGACTTCACCAAGCGATTTTTTCTTCTGTATATATAATATTCTAAATTTTTGCTACTTGGACTTTTCTTTCATTTGCTACAAGTCTATAACTTTCTACATCTTTTTTCAAGACTTCAACGACATGTTTTGTTTCATCTTTGCCAACTTGTCTTCTTTTTCATTTGTTTATTATTATTTGTTGGCAACCCATCTTAAGTGGCGTAGATTCTTTTAGTAAATGGCAAGTCTTTATTTGCTGTGTTTGAGGCTGAAGGAATTTCCCATAACTTTGTGTCGGCCAATTTATTTCCTGTTTACTTCCTTACTCTTTTGTCACAGCCTGGAGTCAAATTTCAACCTAAAGATAAAGTAGTTATTCTTGGTGATAGAAACCGCGACGGTTAGATCCCATTTTTTTTTTGCATTTCAGGTGCGGAGTGCGGAGGTGCCCACCCTTCATCAAATTCCTGGATCCGCCACTGGGAACGAAGACAATGTATCTCGAGTTTTTGAGTTGCAGCAAGAAATCAACCAAACAAGATAGCAACCTCACAATCCTTCAATGAGCATCTGGGTCAAATGAAGAAGAAGTGGGACAAATTAAAACAGTATCGTCCATTAGCATCCACTGTCAATGAGTATGTCAAGCGAGAGGAACAAGACAAGATTTTCATGCTCCTTGCTAGTGTGCGTTCTGTAACAACCTGTTACGTACCGGTATTATTATCATTACATATGGTATTAAGTGCAGTTACAGTCACAGTAATTGAGTTAAGTAAATTACGGGTAAATTTTTTCTTTTATTACATCATTACTTTAAAATGTTAAACATTTCCGTAATCAATTAAAAACAACTCCGTAATTGTAAATGCAAGACACAAGGAAGCATAAAACTTACTGGTATTCACTATCTCTCTTATTACCCAATTAGTTTAAAACTTATATTTTGACTCTCATCTCTTACTATGTTATAGCTCTCTTCATTATCTACGCGTAGGTTCAAACCGCGCTCGATTTGGAGCACCGTAGCTCAAGTTATGAATTTTCTAAACATGTGATGCTGAACCCGTAGATTCCGACGTGAACAGCGCCAAAACAGCGCGAATAGCACCATGAAACAGACAGTTTCCAGAATTCCAACGCAATCAGTGCCAACCTGACATGAATAGCGCCGAGATTATGTCTCTCCTCTGTGTTTTGGCACGATTAGCGCCACCACGGCGCTAATAGCGCCAGGGGTATGGAGATAGACACCAAAATAGGACAATTCGACCTACTTTTGTATTTTACCCATAACTTGAGTTATAATAATCCAATTTACACAATCTTGGTCTCATTGGAAAGCTAAAAGAAAGATCTATAACTTCCAAGAAGGCCAAGAGATCCAATTCTATCATATATGATACGAAAATTGGGAAGCACTCTGTTTGTTTATTTCAAGAGATGTAACATTCGATGAAACATCTATGTTCTTCTCTCATAAGGATCAAAATCGGGTGGAGACTCCATTCTTGATTTTTATCCTCCTATGCCAACTGCTTCAACCGAAGTTGATTCTGCTACCGAGGTTGAATATGTTGTAACTAAAGCCATAAATTAACCTATACCTGAAGCAACAGATCAACCTACACTTATTAAAAAAATAGACCACCACCAACCCAACATCAACTTCCTCTTCGTAGATAAAATAGAATTATAAGACCTCCAAACAGATTCAAGGACTTTGACTCAAACACCATTATTGTTTATCATATACAAGACCGTGTCAGCTATAACAATGTCTTATTGAATCACAGATCCTTCATTGCTGCTATTGATGCTCATTTTAAACCTGCAACCTATTAAGAAGCATGTAAAATTTATGAATGGATGTAAAATTTATGAATGGAGGAATGTAATGAATGAAGAATTTGATGCTCTTAAGAGGAACTAAACTTGGAGTATTGTCCCATTATCCGAGGGAAAACATTGTGTTGGATGCAAGTGGTTCTACAAGATAAAATATAAGAGTGATGGCTCTATTGAGAGACACAAAGCACGATTGGTGGCAAAAGGTTATACACAGACACATGGTGTAGATTATAATGATACATTTTCTCCTGTAGCAAAGATGAATACATTCAGAGTCCTAATGTCAGTAGATGTTAATCTCAATTGGCCTCTATTCCAAATGGATGTAAAATATGCAATTTTGCATGGTGAACTTGAAGAAGAGGGATATATGGACCTACCTCCTAGCAGGTTAATGGAGACTCATGCGGGAAATGGGTGCAGACTACAGAAGGCAATTTATGGATTAAAGCAATCTCGTCGAGCTTGTTATGGAAAGTTAAGTTCGGCATTGATGTCTTATGGATTTAATATGAGCAAATCAGATTACAATATGTTTGTCAAATATTGCTTTGGTTTGACAAGTGTGGTGTTGATTTATGTTGATGACATTGTTATCTCATGTAATGATTTCAATGGAATAAGTATGCTGAAACAGATTCTCAACAAAAAGTTTGACATTAAAGATCTTGGATCGTTCAAATACTTCTTGTGCATCGAGGTGGCAACTTCCAACAAAGGCCTATTCATATATCAAAGAAAATATGTCTTGGACCTACTAAAGGAAACATGAAAACTAGCAGTGAAGCCTACAGACACTCCCATGGAGTATAATAAAAAGTCTGCAGGGGACTCTACCCCATTGGAAAATCCTCAACAGTTTCAAAGACTGATTGGAAAATTGATATATCTCACCATCACCATACCAGACATCTCTTACACTGTGAGTTATATAAGCCATTTTCTCCATGCCCCAACTAATGGTCAAATGAACTTAGTTGACAGATTCCTTCGTTACCTAAAAGCAAATCATGGAAACGGGATATAGATGAAGATGAACTACCACACCAACATAGTTGGATATGCAGATGTAGACATGGCTGGAAATCCTATTGATAGAAAATCGACGTCAAGTTTTTGTACATTTGTAGGTGGGAATTTAGTTACTTGGAAAAGCAAAAAGCAAAGTGTTGTTACAAGATCCAGTACTGAAGCTGAGTACAGAGCTATGACGTTAGCTACAAGTGAAATTGTTCGGTCACGAGCTCTAATGCAAGATTTAACAAATGAAGTCCTCAAGATACCCACGATGACAACCAAGCAGCTATTCACATTACCTCAAATCCAATTTTTCACGAAAGGACCAAGCACATAGTAGTGGATTTCCATTTTATACGTGAAAAGGTTTAAGAAGGAATCATTGCTACTCCCTACACTCGTAGTGAAGATCAACTTGCCAACATATTCACCAAAGCTTTGTTAAAGCACACATTTCAGAACATAGTAGCCAAGTTGAATCTAATAGATATATTTGATTCAACTTGGAGGGGGAGTGTTGTGAGTAAAAAGGAATTTGTAGAAGATTATGGAAAAAGAATAGATAAGATTAAGTGTTATCCTGTTTCATATTTAACTAGGAGTGTAAAGGATAAAGATTATCCTTATCATGTGTTTAAATTGAAATTGTTGTTATTATTGAACTCTTTATATCACACTCTATTTAAGATGGATGGAACCTCCCAAAAATAATAAGAAAAAGAAGGGGAGAGATTTTGAGGAGGATGTAGGTCTATGACTGAACCTCCATTTAATTCTTGTGTTTTATTGTTCATGCTTGTTATTTTTCAAGTTACTTATAGTTAATACACGTGCATTACCCACCCTTTAAGCCTGATGGACTTTTGTGTGAGGGGCCGTGTTAGAGATATATAAAATCTTTATTTTAGCCTCACCCACCAGCTTAAGCTTTTTGGTTGAATTGGTTCTTTACAATATGTAAAATGATTTAATATAATATTTATAAATTTGCAAATATATTTGATTAAAACAAAAAACATGTAGAATTTTTCATATATTTTATAGGGGGAGGTTATAGTTAATACCTCTTTTTCTTACTACTTCGTACTACTAAATCTTAACCGTTAATTTCGGTCAATCTAACGGTTGTAATTTATTGAGTAATACTTATTAATTAATTATTAATCTCAATAAATTATAACCGTTAGATTAGCGAAAATCAATAGTTAAGATTTGGTAGTAAGAAGTAATAAAAAAGATGGAGAATAACTATAATCTCTCCCTATTTTATATAATATATTATCTTAAAAAAACGAAACAAAGGTAAACAATAATGCCTTAACGTATGGTTGTTGAATGTTGATTCCTTGATGGGCTATTTGAGGGCAAACACCATAGTGACCAAAAGAAGATACTTCAATGTTCTTTTGCAGATCAATAATAGAAAAAAGAATGTTTGGGTAAATAAATTTTATTCTGATTCTCAGGACAGGTTTTGTTCTTTTTAGTGTTCTGTCGTTGCCTCTTCCACGTATGCACAGAACGCGGATTGTTATCGTGTATTTTATTTTGACGAATATCATTATTATTTTATTTTATTTTTCGATTTTCTTATTTTACAAAAAAGTTAATAGTAATTTGACGTAATGTTATACAGAGACGTAATTATTAATCCCTATATTAAATTTGTTAAGTTTAAATATGATAAAAATAGCTTTATAAAACAACTGTATCTGGTGATGAATGAGAGACACAATTCTAATAATTAAATGATTTTAAATTTGATTAATTTTAAAAATTAAAATTACACGAATTATTTGTTAAAAATCTAAATAGCATGGTCGGTTGGTCACTCTCTAAAATCGGTTTACAAACACAATTATTGGTATAGCTAGTTATAAGCAGAAAAATTCTTTATCATCCCACTTTGTTCTATTGTTTCATGATTTCATCATTTTCATGATAAAATCTGCCAATATAAATATATATATATATATATATATATATATATATATATATATATATATATATATGGGAAAAAAGTTTTCGATGTTACTTTAGATAATTTTATCTAATGTTCATTGAAATGACGTCGTTTTGGGTTTAAAAATTAAAAAATTAAAGTAATAAAGACTATTATAACCCTGAAATAAATTAAAATTACAAAAATACCATAATTTCCGTCCCAAAATGACGTCGTTTTGATGAACATTAGATAAATTTATCTAAAGTAACTTCGGAAAAAACAAACTCATATATATATATATATGTGTGATTGCGATACTATGTTAAACATTAGGCGGAAGGGAAAAAGTAAAATGTTTAGATTTAAATTATTAAACCCCCAAAGGAAGAAAAATATCACGTTAAAACCTTCCATTAAATTTTAAAATATATATTTGTAAGTGAATAGTAGCTGTGCTCGTGATTAAAAGTGGTTGTTTAAATTTAAAATAAAAAGTTTGATCCTTGGAAAAATACTTTTTTCCTTTTGATTTCATATATTCAATTCATTATGAAAATTAAAATCTAGATAAGCATAATAATACCAAAATTAAAATGAGAACATCCCAAAGAAAGAAAAAAAACTTAAAGATGTGTCAACAATTATAATTGAGTGCAATGGATTTGGATTTTGGGAATTAAAATTATCTCCAACCTGTAACATCTTATCAATAGCTAGCAAGGTCAGTTCAAATCAACCTTGAGCTGAAAGTAACCATTTCAGCAAGTGGCCCCTCTAATTCTCATCCACTCGGTCATGGCTCCAGCTTTTGACATCTATCTTCAACACAGCCTTCAAGTTTAATGCTGGAATCTCATCATATCACTATCAGAACCTTCACAAGATAATAACCCAAGATATATTGTTGGAGATGGAGTTCTTGCATGACAATTCCATATAACAAACATTGCCCAACAACCAGCTTCATCTCTATATTACCAGCACCCTCTACATCTTAACTCTCACATTTAATGTTGCTTATCTTAGATATCTTATCATACCCAAAACAAAAGGTTCCTAAATAAAGCTTCCCTCCTCCCCTCCTAGTTTTAATATATTAGTAATAAAATCAAATCACTCTTTTCTCAAAAAAAATAAAAAAAATAAAAAAATACTCAAAAGGCTTTTTAATCTGGTATCCTAATTTTTGTGCTTACTCAATCAATTGAGTATATGAAACAGGTCTCTTTGATTGTATTTTAGATTTTTTTTCTCTTAAAATTATACAGTAGAATAGGTATGGAAACACATGTTATTTATTTATTTGTTTTAAGTTAAAAATTAAAACAGAAAATAAAAACAATCTATGTATGTTCTCTAAATTTGATTCTAAAAATAAAAAAATAGGTAAGTTTTGTAATATATATATATATATATATATATATATATATATATATATATATATATATATATGGGTTTTATAAGAGTTATGTTGTAGGAAAAGTGATTGTGTTATGTTATAGAGATTCGTTTTGCGTGACAGAGTTTTATTTTTTTTTGCTGCGGGCCCCACAAAATGTTGTGAGTGTAGAAAAGTTTTTCTGGTCATGTATATATATATATATATATATATATATATATATATATATATATATATATATATATATGGTTTTATAATTCTCATTTTACATGAGAATTGAAATCTCATATCATAGAAATAAAAAACACGTGGGACCCATGTGTTAGAAAAAAATCATATGTGGGATCCACATTAGCACGAAAACCGAAGAGTGTGTAAGAATGTTTCAACTCTCATGTTACATGAGAATTATAAAACTCATATATATATATATATATATATATATATATATATATATATATATATATATACAAATCAGGTTTTATCAAAAGAGTTTTTTTGTTCTGAAAATCAAAAAATTATTTTTGAAAACTGATTTCAAACAAGCCTTTAGACATTCTCTAAATTTGATTCTAAAAGCAAAAAAATAATTACAATTTTTAAAACTGTTTTTTATAAAACATGACCTATCAAATGAGTCTTTTTTTATTATCTGAAAGCAAAAAAATTATTTTAAAAAACGGTATTCAAACAAGGCCATAATATTTGTCATGTGCCATTTTTTCAAGATAATATGGTACCATTAATTCTATAGGTGCATTCTAGTATATTATACTAATAAATATGAAAAAAGTATTTATTTTAAATGATATAATTTTGTATAATATTAAATGAAACAATAGTATTTTGCTGCATATTAATTATTTTTTATATTCTTTCTCCTCCATAAAATCAGGAGAGAGAAAAAAGTATTATGAAGAAGAGAGAAAGTAAAAAGTAAAAACTCATCAAAATGTAGTTGTTTCACTTAATATCACACAAAATTTTGTCATTTAAAAATAACAAATATTTTTTCGAATAAACATAATCATTTTTTTTATGAAGTAATAAACATAATCTTTTTGTACAGATCATGGCGTGTGCGTATTATGTACATAAACATTTTACATAATTATTTAACCTTGTTACTCAAGTATTCATTGAATATACTTTTAGCCTTTTTAGAATACTTCTTCTCAAACACATTTTCTTGTTTTATAGTTGTTGGGCGTGACTTCTGGGAAATTATTGATTACCAAACTTTTTATTTAAATCTTATTTTAAAGTGCCATTTTGGTTAATGATTGGCAGAAAATGTGGGTTTACCATCATATCTGTACACGTTGGCTTTATTATATGGATCACAACTGTTTTGACAAGTTTGTGAATTAAAAGCTTTTTTCAACATGATCATAGCATTATTTCATCTACTTTAACATTCTATTGCCAAAAACTTGCTGAAAACAAGATGAATCAAATGTTGGATTATTAAAGCATCTGCTGTATATTGTGATGTGAAATGTGATTCTTTTGTGGAAAGCTATGAAGTAATTCAATTAATAATTACTTAATAACAGAATGGATAACGTTACTGATATTTTAAGGCTTGCGTAATAAAGATAATTTAAGGTTTATGGCTCGTGAATGAAGGAGGGGGGAAAAAATCGTGCTAAAAATTACATTTTTGATTAATTGTCCTTTGTGTTATTACAGAAAAGTTCATTTTTCTAATACTAATCAACCATTAAGACTTTAGTATTAATAAAAATTCTTTAAAAGAGTTATTATGCGAAACGTATATGTAATACGAAAGTTGTAATAATCTCCCCTCATTTTCTATTGGCAGTTAACATATCGCATCACAAGCCTACCTTACCCTTGGCTTTAACTTTGAGGTTATCAAATTCTATTGAAATTAATTTAAATTTACAATACAACTAAAGGTCACTGATATATAAATTAATCCTCAAACAACGTCAATGATGATGAAAGACTAACCAATGCTCTTGCTTAGGTCATTGTGTCAACATTTGAATAATGTGGCGTGGAATATAGCGATTGAGTAGGTCAGAAATATAAAATTTTAAATCACAAAAAAAAAAGTTTCACTTTTATAGTAGCTCCTCCTCAAACCACCCATCTATTAAGGAGGAATTGCAGGTAATTTCTATTACATAAAAGCACATTTCACGTAATTTTATGAAAATGTGCAAAAATAATTTAACTCATGCTATTTAATTTTTTTTTTTTAAACTCAGTTGGTAATCAAGTTCGAGTTTATTTTGGTAATAAATTCAAACTTTAATCAAAGTAAATTTTTAGAAAATCATAAGATGTATTTCAATAAAAAGATAATCTTTGGACCGTACACTGAAAATAAGGTGAAAGATTGAATGAAAATATTTCCGTGTTCATAAAAAATAATAATAATAATAATTGGTGCACTCTAGCATATATAGTGTATCGCACTCCGACGTTGTATCAAAGCGTCGTCACCATTGTCTCTAACTTCCAAATAAAATGGTACGGTCTTGGTTTTGTTTTGTTGCAAAGACACAAGGTCCCCCAGATTCCCACCAAACTATATATCAAACAATACTCTTCTGTTGAAATTTTCTGGAACTAATTTTTGACTATTTGATTTTATGAACTCTATCAATTTCAGTCACACACATTTTAATCGATAAATTTTTTATTTGGGTGGACAAGTTCTTATAATAATTGCAATTGAAATAACGTTTATGGTAAACAAAAATTAAAAAAATAAATTCAAATTAAAATGACACTATTCTCTTTATTATAATTAATTCAAATAAATATTTCATTATGATTTAAGAAGATCTTTTACGCGTTAAAGTAGCAAGATGTCTCAATCTCGTTAACATCAACCTTAACGACTCTTCATCTTTCCCGCGTCGTCACCGGCTACACCTTTCATTTCCTTATTTTAATTATTCGATTAATTAATTGTTTTATTAATATTTTGGGACACACGACTTACGAAGGATTAAAAATTAAAAAAAAAAAATCTCTGTCGATACAACATCGCATCACTTTTTATTTTTTAAAATAAAATTAATTTGCTAAAAATAAAAATTAAAACACGAAAGCCCTTTTTGGTCATTTCGCGTTCGCCACCACCTTTTCCCATTTTCAATTTCTACACTCATTTTTTTCCCTTCTTTCGTCCTCCTCCTCTGACGCCGAACAGTGTCTGAGCCAGAACAAGTAACAGAGAGAGAAAACAAAACTAAACTAAAAAAAAAACAGAGTGATAGTCTGGAGAGAGAAAGAGAAAACGGAACCCTAGAGACCACCATTTTCATGGAAAGCGTGGCGCATTCTCGGCAACCAAACAAGGTTTCCGTTACGCATTCCAAGAAAATCACCAACGGCGGCAGCAGCGGTGGCTTCTCGGCTAAGACTCTATACGACGACGTTTACGGTGGTCCACCGAAGTTCGCCGCCGCCGCCACCACCCTCTCGCCTCGCTTCGAAGACTACAGCGAGATTTTCTCGAGCTTCCACGCCGTGCGGGCCTCCTCCATTCCGGTATTGGATCTTCCGGCGGTCGACGGCGGCGAGGTCTTCGACGACTTCGACTACTCTGAGGTCTTCGGAGGTTCGGACGGCCTAGATTTTTGCGTCTCGTACGAGGAATTGTTGCATGACGGTGTCTCTGAAGAAGAAGAAGAAGCCTGGTATGAATGCGATCGTGGTCTTAGTGTTATCGTTTGATTCTCAGTGTCTGATGAAATGCATGATCCATTCGCGTATTGGATTTGGTTTTGTTTATGGCGTAGTGGAAACTCAATTGTTGTCTGTTTCAGCTTTGGCGTTTAACTTCGTTGTTGATAATGAGTTTGTGCAATTTAGTGTTGGTTTATGTCTATGATTTCAGTTGTTAACGTAGTTGTTGGTTTATAAAAAGTAAAATATTATGCTGGATGATTTGTGGTTAAGGAACTATGGTTCCCTGGATTTCAATGGTTTATTTCCCTGAGAAATTTTGTTGCTCTTTACTGAGAGTGGAAGATGCTGCTTCGTTTTTTAAGGTTTTAATCTTCAAAATCAGTTATGGGAAGTAAAGTCTTGTCGATTAACTAGTGAACTCTTTCGATTTTGATATATATGATATATGGACTCACGGTATCTGCCAAATGCATTTTGTCTGTTCTGCAGTATTGCTATGCATATTTGGAAAATTTCTTAATTACATGTTTTTCATTTCCGAGCTTTGTTAGTGTATTTCTGAAACTTTAAATTTTCCGTAGACTGTCTCTTTCTTCTTTTTGAAGATTTATTTTAATTTACTGAGTTTGGAATATGATATTGCAATAATATAATCATATTCTTTTATCATTGTTAGGACTCCAGTGGAAACTGATTCATTCTCCGGAGATTTTGATCATTTTGGAAATAATCAAGGCATATCCAGCGAAGATATTTTCCAGTCTGTTGATGGAAGTACGGAATTCAACCTTTCGTATCATAAGGAGGGGAAAACTCACATAACTCAGCTGCATACTGTTCCTGGTTTCACTCATGTAGTTGATGAAACCACACGCTTCCATAGGACTGATCCATCCTTACAGGTTGTTGATGATATTGACCTTGATATGGAATTTAATGCAAGCAAGGCAAAGAGAAACTATCCGAGGAAAACGGTTTCACATCCATGTAATTTTACTTCTGGTGAACAGATTCTTGGTAGTAGTGATCTTAATCTGCATGATGGATGCGACAGAATTGGTTCTCATTCCAGTGAGACGTTCATAACTGTGTCTGACATCAGCCTCAGAACTCTACCCTCTCAAGTGCCGCCCCCTTCTCGGCTACCACCTCTATTAGATGCTAACAAGGGGTACACTAGTGGATTTCATTCAAACAATGAGCGGGTTGATTGTGAAGAGACCCTAGGCGACAGTTCACCACCTTTCTATGATGTGGAGGTTGATATGAATTCATCTGCCGCTGTTATGAAAGAAGCAATGCATAGACCTGAACCGAAACTTATGAGTGCCAAAGAAATGAAGGAGAGAAAGAAGGGAGATTTTGAAAGCAATGTAAAATCAAGTTATGATGTAAAATATAAGGGAGCAAATATGAGTGAGAATATAACTAGATTTAATAGTTTGAATGGTGAGAGAATTCAGGCAACTTGTGATCGGAGTTCTGGCAAAATGAGAATTTCTGCCAATGATGAAAAGCGGAAAGCTAGGAAGGCTGTCCCAGAAACTCTGGAACCATTGGAAGGGGAAAGACTTTTAAACATGTTTGAGGAAAAGCACATCAAGGAATCCAGGTCATCTCAAGAATCAAATAGAAGTGCTGGATTTGGGACATGGAAAGAAGCAACTGAATTTTTGGAATTGGTGGGAACAGAAGAATCTGGAAAGTTAATTCAGCCCATAAATCATGCTAAGAGTTTGGTGCGAGATAACAGAAAATATGACCGTGGAAGGAAAGAAAGAGAAGCATATAATATTCAAGAAGAATACAAAAAGGTAAAAGCAATCGCGGAAAGTAGTCAGCTGGAGGAATACAAGAAGAAATCTAAAGCGGTAAAAGAGGCTTATGAACTGGGCAAAAACATTAGGAGATCTAAATCATCTAATGAGGAATGCAGGCAAAGAGAGTATGTGAAGAATGATGAAATGACCGAAATCTTTGAGTTAGAAAAGAGTGAGAAGAAGGCAAGAATGGTTCACCAGCATGGGAAAACTGAAAAGAAAGTAACTGGCCAATCAGGAAGCTTAAAAGATGTTTCTGAGATACAATGCAAGGAGCTTAAACATGTGGAAAGTGAGAAATCGAAAGAGTTTGAGAAACAAACACTAAGTGATGTTCAGTGGAGCATGAAGCTTAAGGAAAATGAGAAGAAACTAAAAGAGGATGAAGAACAACAGCTGAATGTGAAAAGGCACAGACAGTCCCAGAAAATGAAAGAAAATGGAAAAATTCACAAAGATGCTTTTACTCTTGGAGCTGCAGAGGGTGAGGAAAAAGTGAAAGGTTCTGTGGAGCTGGAAAAAATTGATGAAAGATCAAACGAGGCTTTTAAGCTGAATAGCCAAGAGGAAATTGCAGCTTGCAAAAGAGAAAGTGAGTTCATCTTAAAACAAGATAAACAGCTTCAGAACAAGAAAGGACTGAAAGAGGCAAGCGAAACCAAAGAAATTGAGAAAAGCCTAAATGGTTCTATTAGAAAGGAAGAAAGTGATGAAGGTCTAAAGCATGCTCTTGGGCTGGTAGAGAATGAAAATGGATTTAAAGAAGACTTTGAATCTGAAATGAGTGAGAAAAGAACTAGAGAGGCTTTCGAGCTGGGGAAATTTGAGGTATGTGAAAGAGATCAGGGTGAGGAGAAATTTAGAGAGGTTTGTGATGGGTATGGAAAAGGATATAAACTTAAAGAAGTAGGTGATAACAAAGGGATTCGGAAAGTTATGAAACAAGCTCCAGAGCTAGAAAGGAATACTGGAAATGAGGCTCAGAGGAAAAAAGAAATTGAGAGCCCATCAAACCAGACATTTGACAGGGAAGGAAGTGTAGATATATCAGATGACTATAGTCACTTCGAGCAATCTGAGAAGGAACTCAAAGATGCTGTTAGGAATGAAAAGGATAAGGGATTGGACAAATCTTTAGAGCGAATGGAAGGGAATGGAGAAAGGATAAACATGAAGTTTGTTGAAGAAACCAAAGAGACACGGAAACGGGTGAGTGATGAAAATCTTCTGGCAGCTGAAGAACAAGAGGCATCACAAGAACCTATTGCTGACCAAGAAATTGGAAAGACAGGAGCTGACTGCAATGTTGGTGAGAAGAAATTGGAAGAGGTAGGGGTGGAAAATGTGCTGGCTAATGGGAACAAAAGAGATTCTGAAATGCCCCCGGGAATAGCAGAGAGTTCAGGGACACAATCAGGAAAGGTGGAGTACAGTATGACATACACGGATGAACTTGGTTTTAGTAGTGAGCAGACTTGCACCGAGAAAACTAAGACAGTCCCTGAAATGAAATTTGATCCTAAAAGACAAGAGGGGAGAATTACTCATGAATGGAGCGAGAGAGGAAGGATTAAACAGCAACGGAATGTTGCACTAAACAATGAAGAAAGCAGGGAGCAAATGTCATCAAGTGAAGTAAACACATGTGGTGATTACAGAGGGAACACTGTAGCAGATGAACTTGCAACAATGCAAGAAGCTTCGAATGTCCCGAAAACTTCTCAAAGGCCTCATTTAGCCCATTCCACTAAAAGCAAAGAGAAGAATCTTAATGAAACTCCTTCCTCAGTAGAGAAAGATGCTGAAAGAATGAGAAGAGAAAGAGAATTGGAAAAAGATCGTCTTAGAAAGTTAGAAGAGGAGATGGAGAGAGAAAAAGAAAGACAAAAAGACAGAATGGCTGTTGACAGAGCAATGCTGGAGACTGAGAGGGAAAGGGAAAGAGAAAAGGATAGAATGGCTGTTGAAAGAGCAACTTTTGAGGCTCGTGATAGAGTGTATGCTGAAGCTCGTGAAAGAGCAGAAAGGGCTGCATTTGAGAGAGCAACTGCAGAAGCTCGACAAAGAGCACTGGCTGATGCCAGGGAAAGACTCGAAAAGGCATGTGCTGAGGCCAGGGACAAATCATATTCTGATAAGGCAGCTGCAGAGGCCAGATTGAAAGCAGAGCGTGCTGCTGTAGAAAGAGCAACTGCAGAGGCCCGAGAGCGTGCAATGGAAAAAGTAAAGGTTGAGAGGGCTGCATTTGAGTCCAGAGAACGATTAGAGAGATCCGCGTCTGAAAAATTTGGTGTTTCTTTCAGAAATGATGGAAGACAGGGCTCTTCATCCTCAGTAAGTATTCACTTTAATCTGCTAGTTCTAAATTGCATAATTGCCTTAATTTCCAATAATTTAATTGGCAGGATATGCTGGATCCACGATTTCAGAGCATTAGTTCTTCCACCGGTTCCCACTATCCATATTCCTCAGTTTATGGTGGTATGTAATATGCAACACCCCAGCAGTACTTTAGTATAAACTGTCAAACATTTTACTGCATTCACTTGATATAATCCTAACCAGATATTGGCCTTTGCTTGAAGCTTCCTCTTTTTCTGAGAGATCAGAACGAGAAGGTGAATCAGCTCAGAGGTGTAGAGCTAGACTGGAGAGGTATCGCCGAACTGCTGAGCGTGCTGTAAGATCTTCATTCTTGTAATATTAATCACACTTATATTGTACTTATAAGAAATGATCTCAACCGTGAATTTTATGGAAATCTCAGGCAAAAGCTTTGGAAGAAAAGAACGTGCGCGACCTACTAGCTCAAAAGGAGCAGGCTGAGAGAAATGTAAGCATATATTCAAACAATTGTTCTATAAAAGGTTCTGAATTGTTGTTTCTGCCTTTCATTGATTACTCGAGTCTGATGCTCTTTGCAGAGATTAGCGGAGACCCTGGATGCTGAAGTCAGGAGGTGGTCAAGTGGAAAAGAAGGAAACTTGCGTGCATTACTTTCAACTTTGCAATATGTAGGTGTTCCTATTCTGAAATAGCTGTGCATATGCTGCTCCTTTTTCCCTTTACCCCCAACATCGTTTTACACGCACACAGTAGGGGGTGTTATTTGAAGGTCCTCTAAGGGACTCAAACAGATGAAATTGAATCAATTAGTTGCTTAATCCTGATTCCTGATGTTCTTAACTCCCTTATATCTTCTCCTTTTTTCTCCCTCTGTTTGAGACTTTGTCATTGTCTTTTGCTTATCCTGAGTAAACCATGTACTCTATACATGTTTCCTTTTCTAATTTTTCCATCTTGTCAGATCCTTGGGCCTGATAGTGGGTGGCAGCCAATCCCACTCACGGAGGTCATTACTTCTGCTGCTGTAAAGAAAGCTTACAGGAAGGCCACCCTTTGTGTTCATCCTGACAAATTACAACAACGTGGAGCAAGTATTCAGCACAAATACATATGTGAAAAAGTCTTCGATCTATTAAAGGTATGTTAGGCATGTCATATTTCACCAAGTTTTTTTATTTATATGAACCATGGCATAGGTGATATGGCTGTTGTTCCGGATGGCCTAACATCACAATGATCCATGGATAGGTGATTTGGCTGCACTTCCTAGAAATTATAAGTAAAAATTAATGATGACAGCGCCAGGCATGTCGTCAGGCACAAGGGTTGTATCAATCATAGCAGTTATTGGAGGGTTGACCCATCCTCACCAACTCACAGGGGAAGCAAAAATACCCCAAGACCTAATGCTGTTGCAGAACACATTACACACATTACCCCATTCATATATGTTTGCATATGGTCCTCATGCACATCACAAATGCATTGGCATATGAAAATTATTTTAAATCAGTATGCAAAACCATAATGCTGTTGCAGAAATTCAAATCTATCAGGTCCTCATGCACATCACAAATGCATTGGCACATGAAAGTATGCAAATACACAAGCTTTGAATTTCAATAAATGTTCATTCATCTGGGCCTTGTTTCTTGCTTTTTGTACTTGGCAAGTTGGTCTATACAACGCCACTTCATCTGATGATAGAACGTTGTAGTTGGATAAAACATCTGACACTTCATTAACTAGCTATTATCATCTCCCTCTCATTTTGGCTTTCTTTCTTTTCGTTATTTTACAGGAAGCTTGGAACAAATTCAACTCAGAAGAGCGATAGCACACCCTGTTCTGTTTTTGAGTGTGGACCTTTCCAATGGAGGAGTTCCCTTCCCTGGGAATGTGGCAATCCTGTAGTCGGATACCTCAGTAATTATTTTATCATCGTCTACGTTCTGTAATAATATTCCCTGAATATTTATATGTAAGAAATATTCATCCCACGAGAGGCAAGAAATTAAGAAATTCACTAGTAAATATATACAAAAGCATATATAAGACTAGGCTGGCATTTCTATGACCGAACAAACTCTTGGGAATCCCTGTTCTAACTCTTTAATCTGAATCGTTTTTAAGGATATAAAACACCATAAATCTGCACAAAATTGGCTGAATGTTTCTGGATGTCAGATTTTAGTAAGACGAAAATTTGTTGATCATAATTTTGATTATTCTTTAGCGTTTCTCAAGGTTAGTTGCTAATCAGAGACGTTAACAGGGGCTGAGTGAGTAGTGCAAGTTTTTCTAGCGTTTGTGGTATATAACTGATCATAAACAAGTGAGTGATTATAATTTGGGGAAAACAACTCATGTTTCCTATTGCATGAGAAAATCAAAACCTTATAATTTATTAGGAATAGAAAACAGAATTTATGGAAAGAATAACCTTATATTTCTCATCGCTTAATATTGTTATAACAGCGCTGACTTTTTCTGTAACAAACGAATGCCTATATTCCCAACAATAGAAGGCCAAAGAAATAATAACCTCTCAATATTTAAAATTATTTCCTATTGCTAATATTATTCAAAACTGCTGTCGCGTTATATAATGTCATTTAAATCTAATTGTTTTGATTTAGATTTTTTATTTTTAGTAGATGATTTAGATGTTTTATTGACTCAACTTTGAAGTGATACCGGTCAACAGATTTGGGCGGGCAATTCATCTGATCTGCTACATAATCAGAGTTCGGTCTTGATGTTGCGTGTGGATAGTCTTGAGGTATTACTTTTTTATTAACGGGGTTTGTGTGGTAGTTTGTTATCTTATGCAAGTAAACTAAAACCTATTTTATTTATAAAATCAAAGAAATTCTAAGTATGAGGGGAATCAAGGCGTATTTTCTATATATATGCACAAGTCCATGGTGCACTGTTGATATATTATTTTGGTATTCATCTTTTTTCTATACTCTTTGTTGATCGATATTTATTTATCCAACATTTTTAGGTTGTTTGTTTTACTATATGAATTTCTGACATTTATTGGGAGAAAAGCAAGCTAATAAGCCTGTGACAACTTATCAAGGTACCATACCTAGAAAAAGAACTAAAGTATCATAGCAACTCCTATGGATAGGTTCCGGAGTCGTAATCAAAATTGATCTCAAAAGACGTGTTCCAATTTCCATCTATATGTAATTGGGTAAATCAACAAGGGTTATTTGAGAGATGAAACATGAGGATGTAGTTAGTAACTTGGACCACTGTGCTTTCAAATGATTTTGTGCTATTATCTTATGGCGAAGCACTAGATGTTGAGTGTAGAAAACCAGGTCCAGCATTATACCTTCTCGCCAGACATCTTAGGCTGACATGGTAAAACGGAAGAAATAAGTTCTGTATTTTCCTATTTCACGATATGATTGAGTAGGGTAACTCAACTTTTTTTAAAATATTTCCATCAAAGTGGTCAAATTTGTGTAACTCATAAAACCTACTACATAGTCAAGAATGAGTTCATAGTCGAAGTGGAGTGTGATTGTCATGCATCTCTTCTTAGTTGAATAGTTAATAATGTGCCAGTTTGGTTGCCTTCACAAATGGAGCCCACCTTCTTTTCCATAAACTTATTTGGAAGGATTTATTGACTTAACGATCTTAAAGGTTCATCATAAGTTTTTCATAGGCAAAGGAAACAATTACAAAATTAAACAATCTACTTCAAATAAGCAAGTGTTAGTTGTTTAGAATTTACACAAAGTTGCAGTTAGAAACAAGACCAAGTCATTAACGTTTTTGTTTTGATTGCCTCATTCAAACTGATCTTGTCTACTCTCAGCACTTTGTTTGAATGTTTCATTGTCTCATGTGCAGGCAATACAAATTTAAAAGGTAGAACAGAACAGTGTTAAGTGTTAGGGGCAGTTTGACTGAAAAAATCAATATTGGTATACCCAAAAAAACTAAAATGTCATTTTCATACATATCTTTTATTATATTTTTCGGAACTCTCGTGGTAGTAGATAGCTCAAAACTTGATATAATTATAGATAGAAATGTGTGTACGGCAGAAATCTCAACACCACTTGCACAAATAATCATGTTTTCAAATGGCAGAGCCCAGTAAACATTCAAAACGTGATACATTATTTAAATAAAAAAACACAATGACCAAACTACTAGCAAACCAAACTTGACCTTATACTTGCTTATATAAAGCATTTCATTATGTTATGCTACTCCAAGTTCTCTCATCTGCAATTCCCCACCAACCCTTTTCCTTTCACATCTTTACACTGCGATTTCATCAATCAAAATCTTATCTTTCACAAAAAAGGATTCAGCCATGTTTAGATCCTTGACTACTAGGAGAGGCACTGGAAGGTATGAGATATTAGGAAAAGAAGCTGCTACCACTGCACTTTTGAATGAAGGGTTCACGAGGAGCACAAGTTTGCCTTCTCGTTCATCAAGTTCTTCAAGAAAAATGGTTCTAGGTTCAACCTTTGGGAACATCAATCTACAAAGAAACCCCACAAAGAAGGGTAATAATAGCAACAAGAAGAGTCACCCACTCCTTAGTTTCTTGGATCTTCGTAGGAAAAAGAAAACAACAGCTAAGCCTGAATTTGCAAGGTATCTTGAGTATCTCAAGGAAGGAGGCATGTGGGATGTGAATTCCAATAAGCCTGTGATCTATTACAAATGACTTCGGGTTTGAATATAGAATTTTATTATTTCTTGTAAGAACTTAGGATTTGATTCTCATGTCAAATTACTTTCGAGAAGATGTGGAGTATTGTTGGTATCTTTATTATTATTCATTAATTTGAATCAATTGCAAACATACAAGTTCATCTATCTGCTTTGATCATCTATCGTACTACTATTATCGGTCGCCAAAATAATCACTAATTATGATTAATTTCACCCAATGATATCAAATATGTTGTAATTTATCGAAAATAAAATATAAAACATAAAGTTGAAAAGCTAAAAAAAAAAAAAAAAAAAACCATGTTTTTGAAAAGCTAGCTACGATACATCCTGAGAAACTAAAGCGACTCAGTCTCCTTATGATGCTAACAAATGTAGGATATGGCTATTTAGTATGTCTCAATATTATTAAAAAATGAAATTATTACATGGAAAGATCACAACCATATTAAGGTGAATAAACAGTTATAATTTTGTAATTACATATTTCAATATTTTTTTGTTCTCTTCCTTTATTATCATTGATATACCTTTATATAGTTATGATTCCCCACATGATTATGTCATTTTTTTTTTAAATGAGAGGATCACTACTTAGTTTCATACAAATTAATAATCAATTTACTCAATATCAATCTAAAAAAATCAAAACTTAGTTGAACCAATTAGTTTATGGCTTTAATATTTCTGCAGTGAATGTAAATAAGTTATCTATATTTGCTCCCAAAACGAGATCATTTTGGATTGAAAAATTAAAAAAATTATAATGAAAAGACTATTATAACCCTGAAAGACATTATAATTACAAAAATAACGTGATTTTCACCTCAAAATGACATCGTTTTGTACTCAATGGAGATAAATTATTTACATTGACGGTAGAAAAAACGAACCCTTAGTTTATTACATTGAACCAACAGATCATGAATATATTTTTTAAATAATTTTTTTTTTCATAATTTATACTTTTTTATACATGTCATATTATTTTTTGTAAATCATTTTGAAGAGTCGAACTGGGATGTCTTTTCAATTTATCATTTAGTATGGTTTTAACTATATTGATATGATATTTTTACTTAAAAACTCTTCTTCTTTGTTTTTTTGTTTTTTGTTTTTTGGAAGTTGGAAAGGACATTGTGTAACACCCCGTGTATACTCAGATTGTTATCATGTCATCGTATTAAGCATCGCTTAATAAAAATGTGGAATAACTTTTTCTTTCATTCAATTATGACTTCATTAATATTAGCCAAGTTGATTACTTAACCATTTCAAAATAATGCCGGTATGTAATTGCAAATAAACAACTAGCTGAAATACCTCATATATAAAATGTGTATCTACTCACGGATCTACAACACGTAGTCCGGAGAATATCCTGATAGATTATACAACTCGGAACTAAAAACATCAAACATAATAAATCTGGCATGGACAATCTCCATACTCACCAAATAAGGCAACAAGCCTAACAGAGTCTCAACTCATAGAGCAATATAAAGGCAATAAAATAGAATAACAACCAGTCATATCAGAACAACATCAATATCTCAACTCAGCTCCAACCTCCTGCCGCCCGAGGTATCAACCCCCGAGTTGCCTGAACCTGAAAATGTGCCCCAAACGTGGGGTGGGATCTCTAAACAGAAATCTCAGTAAGGCAAGGGGTCCTCAAGGATTTCTCCACCCCAAGCTCACTTACATGTGTAATATAAGTTCAAAAGCAGTAACATAATATAAGTTCCAAAATCAGTGCAATGCAGGATTTACATACGTCTACTACCCACAATAGTACACGCCAATGCTGTACCTGCCCATAGGATCACCATATTGTATGATGCTACATACTCAGGCTACCGTCTAGACGAAACATCACATACATATCATAAGGCATTTGCACTTAACAGCTCAATAGCATTTCAAAATGCTTGAGTCTTGATCTTGTTTGGACTTCTTTTTTATGGTTGCTCTATGAAGCTTTCTTTCCATGCTTGTTTGTTATCATCAAAATCGTTGAACCTTTATGTTCTTTTTGTTTGAGTGTATTGGTTCCACAACTATGAAAGATGAGATGAAGTCTCTGATGAAAAATCAAACATGGAGTTTGGTGAAACCACCTGCAGACCAAAAAGTAATTGGCTGTAAATAGGTGTTCAAGAAAAAGGTTGGCGCCAATAGGGAAATTGTACGATACAAGGCTCGTTTGGTTGAGAAGTGATACTCACAAATAGAAGAAGTTGATTATAATCAAGTGTTTTCACCTGTTGCAAAGTTAAATCCCATAAGACTTATTTTATTTGTGGTAGCTGCATATGATTTCAAGGTGGAGCAGCTGGATGCGAAGACTGAGTTGCTTCATGGTGATTTAGATGAGGTTATTTTCATGAAGAAACCAGAGGGATTTTCTGTAAGAGGTAAAAATGACCTATTTTTCCAATTGAATAAATCCCTGTATGGACTGAAGCAGTCCTTTAGGATGTGGTACCAGAAGTTCAACACCTATATGGAAAAGCTTGGCTTTGACAACTGTGATGTTGATCATTATCTCTATATAATGAGGTTAGGAGGTGAATTTGTTATTCTAACTTTGTATGTTGACGACATGTTACTCGTTGGAATCAGTTTGAAGACGATCAGTACTGTGGAAGGACTGTTGGCAAAGTAGTTTGAAATGAAAGATCTACACGCTGAAAATATGATCATATAAACCATCCCCCCATGGGGTATGGTGGAACCAACAATGGCTAAACCAAGGAGACGAAAGCTTACCTCTAAGCAATCAATCCACACCAAGGTCCACACCAGCTCAAAGTCCACACACAGCATAATCACAATCTGTTTGGACAAATAATCATATCAACAATCATAATCTACAAGCATATTGTAACACCCCGTATATATCCGGTAATGTTATCATACTATCGTATTAAGTTGCGCTTAATTAAAAATGCGGAATACCTTTTTCTTTTCAATTATGATGCCATTATCATTACCAACTTGCTTATTAAACAATTATAAGAACATTGCCTGTATGTAATTGCAATAAAACGGCTAACTGAAATACCTCATTAAATAATTAACATAAACATAAGTCTCTAGTCACGGAACTACAACACGTAGACCGGACCCACTACTCAGTTTATACAACTCATCTCAAAATTACTAACATAAAGTGACATGGACAAACCCCATGCTCACACAAATAAGGCAACAAAGCCCAACATCAGTCTCAGCATCAACAGCTTAATAATAAAGGTGCAGAAAACATAAACAACATCCAATCCAGTCATGCTATTGATATGCGATCAGCATATAAGGAATTTTAAGATAAAAAGAGGAAGAATGTTACTTAATCTGATGCAAGAAAAGGGCAAAATCACTGTTAATTTGTCAAATATCTTAATCTGAAGTTATATACTGATTTTATGTTGATTTCATAGGAGAAATGCACAAATTAGAGCTGAAAAAGGACAAAGTGAAACTAAAGGCCCACGCTACGAGAGTGGGAATGGCGCTTGCAGCAACAGAGGATCGCGCAACTGTTGAATTCATATTTTAAATTCGAAATTTGAATTCAAATTTATTTTAATTAAATCTTTCCGTTAAACGTTTCTGTAATAAATTCATACTTTAATATTTTCGTTATAACGTTTATGTAATAAATTGTAAGGTTTCCGTTATACGTTTCGTCAGAAGGGCAATCTTGTAATTTCACGCTCACAGCAGAAAAGAAGAAGAGAAGACCTAAAATCCCACGCTCACAGCGCGGGAATGGCGCTCAGAGCGTGGGAAGAAGAAAATTGGCATAAGGTCCCGCGCTGAGAGCGCGAGATCCGCGCCATCAGCGTGGGAGGCGCGAAAGGATGGAAATTCAAATTTCACATTTTAGGTCAAAGTCTCTTATAAAAAGAGACTCAACCCTTGAAGAAGAGATATATCAGAACACACCACAAGACCTAGATCCGGCTGAAGGAAGAGGGCGTTCTTCATGTTCGTCGTTCCGTTCTTGTATTCTTCTTCTTCTATTTTCAGTTCATGTTGAAATCAGATCAGCGATCATGATGTTGATTGGCTAGATCTATTTCTGTAGTCAGGGGCATGATCCCTTTGTGAACAATTGTTACAAGGATTGAATCATTATATGTATTGATTTTAATATATTTCATCTTTATCTTGCGCGTATTGATATTATTTCTGTTAGATCTGATCAACCTAATGGGGAATGATATTCTGGGGATCAGGGTTCGCAATAGGAATATTGGAATACTGATCCTGAAAGGGGATAAAGATGACTCTCCATGCATGTTCTAGGGATAGACTTGTATGGATTGCAGTCGTGGGATTTATCTACATAATGCTTATTTTCAGGCGTGATTACTAAGGGATTAGGTTTACAACTGAAGTAAAGGGTTAGATCACCAAGGGATTGGGATCTAACTAATTATTTCTAAAAGATGATAATTTGTCTGAATTGTTAATTTCGATAAGTATTGTGAATCAATCCAAAGTAAAATTGGGAACAATTGGTGAATGTACCCTGGCTACAGTCTTCTTCATTACTTCTTCTAAAAAAACATTTTCTTCATTTATTTTAAGTCTTTTTCATAAAAACCTAAAAACAAGTCTTTACACTTTTAATTAGTTACCATAGTGTGGAAACACCAATCGATTTGTCCAACTTAAGGGGACTGGTTATTGTGGTACTTGTCTTACAATCCCTGTGGAGACGATCTTATACTTACTACTTTATTACTTGTGCGATCGGTACACTTGCCGGAGAGCATCAAGTTTTTGGCGCCGTTGCCGGGGATTGTAAATTCAATATTACAAATAACCGTTGATCTTTGAGATTGGATTTTATTTTTTATTTTATTTTATTTTATTTTATTTTATTATTATTATTATTATTATTATTATTTTTCTTTTTATTCTTTTTCTATCTTGTTTTGTTTTGTTCAGGTGCTACTAATAATTTTTCTTGAGTTTTATGCGAGGCAGACTTCCGCCTAAGGACTTTTTAATTGATTCTGAAATTGCAAGGACCGAAAAGCAACTAAGGAAGGCTGCTAAACAGATCATTTGGGAAGATTTGGAGCACATACCTTTACAACCAATTCAAGAGATGGCAGAAAACAATAATGCTGGTCATGGACGAGGAGGAAATGCCAACAATCAACCTCCAAGACTGTTGAATACAATTCTGACTCCAGTATTCAATAGGGCCAATTCAAGCATAGTAAGGCCAAATGTGGGGGCCAACAATTTTGAACTCAAGCCATCATTAATTTCTTTGGTGGAAAGGGTTCAATTTTCTGGTGCTGATGATGAAGATCCACATGAGTTTATAGACCGATTCCTGATGGTCTGTGATACAACCAAACATAATGGAGTATCTACAGATGCTATCAGGCTTCGGTTGTTCCCTTTCGCTGTTAAAGGAAAAGCATTGAGGTGGATTGAACGACAACCAGCAAACAGCATCCTCACATGGGAAGATTTGTCCAGCAAATTCTTTGATCAATTCTTCTCCATGGAGAAATATAATCAGCTGGTGAATGAAATCACAAACTTTCGCCAGTTGGAAGGAGAATCGCTCTGTGCAACATGGAACAGATTCCAGGAACTAAACAGGAAATGTGCACATTACGAAGGAGATGATGACAGAAAAGTGGTGATATTCTTCAATGGAATCACCCCTGAAACAAGGATGATAATAAATAGTGCCGTTGGAGGTTCTATTCGGGAAAGCACATCTGAGCAGGCTATTGAGTTGATCAAAAAGCTTGCAAGAAATGAAAATGAAAGTGTGCTAGTTCCCACACAAAGAGCAGTAACAAAACCAGCAGATAGTGATGTAATATCATTATCTAAAAAGTTTGACAATTTAAGTGAAAAATTTGACAAGTTTCAAGTGTCAAAGGTTCAAACAACTCCTCTGGTTTGTGATCAATGCCAAGAAAGTCATGAATCCAGTGAGTGTCCAAATCCATCATCAGAAGATTCACTTCAACAATTACATGTGAATGGGATCTGGTATGATCAGCGTCCTCCCCAACAAAACTTCCAGCGAAATCAGAATTTCTCTGGTGGTGGTAACAACAATTTTCAGCGGAGGACTCAAGGAGGTGGCATGGATTTCAAATCTAATAATAATAATTATGCTCAACCTTCACAGAATCAACAAAGTGAGCCTGCTGAGTGGGAAAAAGCTTTTGCTCAGATGGCTAAGGCTTCTAATGAGATGGCTCAACACACTAATGCTTTTATGGAGGAGACTAGAGCCAACAACAAGAACACAAATGCTTCTATTAGGAACCTGGAGAATCAGATAGGCCAGCTGGCAAAGCAATTTTCAGAAAGAATTCCAGGTACATTTCCAAGTAATACAATTATCAATCCAAAAGAGGATTGCATGTATATTACAACGAGAAGCGGGAAAGTAGTGGCAACCCCAGAAAAGCCGAACACAAAGCTGGAAGCTAAGAAGAAGCTTAAGGAGGTTAAGGAGCCAGAAAATGAAATTGAAAAATCCGTGGAAGAAGAAAAGCCAGTTGAGAAGAAGAAGTTTGAGTTGAGCCATGAGTATGTGATGGCTCAAGCACCTTACCCAGAAAGGTTCAAGAAAGAAGCCTATAATAAGCATTATGACAGGTTTTTGGATATCTTCAAAAAGCTGCACATCAATATTCCTTTTGCTGAAGCCCTAGCAAATATGCCTGGATATGCAAAGTTTATGAAGGACTTGTTGTCAAGGAAGCACAAACTGCAAGAATGCCAAACGGTGACACTCACTGAGGAGTGTAGTGCTATTATTACCAAGAAGTTCCCGCCTAAGCGTAATGATCCAGGGAGCTTCAATATCCCTATTGAAATTGGGAACAAAAAAATCAGGCAGGCATTGTGTGATCTTGGGGCTAGCATTAATCTAATGCCTCTTTCTGTTTGCAATTCCTTGGGGATTACTGAGTTGAAGCCTACTTAAGCATCTTTACAACTTGCTGATAAGTCCTCAAGGAAGCCAAGCGGAATAATAGAAGATGTTCTTGTGAAGGTGGGCAAGTTCATCTTCCCTGCTGACTTTGTGGTGTTGGATATGGAAGGAGGAGCTGCAATGCCTCTTTTGTTGGGTAGACCTTTCTTAGAAACATCCCGGGCACGGATTGATGTTGAAAACGGGAAGCTTGAGCTAAGGATGAATGAGGAGACTGTTACCATCAATGTCTTTGATTCTTTAAAACAGTCTTCTCATAAAGACGATTGTTTTAGTCTGGAAGTCTTAAAGGAAAAGAAAAGTGTAGCGGTTGAAGTTTCTAGAAAAGCAGATGATGTCAAAGAAAACGGTGCCACGAAGGTGGAGTTGAATGAGTCTCCTAAAACTTTAAGAGATATCTTCTTGTGTAACAAGGTAGTGACTGAAGCACTGAAGGAAGAGGAGACTGAATTGAAAGACAAAGATCCCTCTGCTCATACCAATAAAATTCTATATGAGGATGATGACAAACATGAGAAGAAATCCCAAGGGAGGAGTCATCCTACAATGAAGAAGGTACTGAGAAAGGAGGTGATCAAACTCTTTGATAAGAGTTGGAAGAGACACCGGAAGCTAAAATTTGACAAGAGACATAGAGATTCTATCTCTAAGAAGAATCAAAGCTTCAAAGAGTTTCTAACATGGCTCCATGGTTTGGGCCAAATCTGGGAATGGTGGCTCCAAACACCAAGGCAGCCAATACCACCAGATCCTCCATTTGCTGAGTCATCCCACACTGCTGAGGGGGATGACATGGAGGTTTGACTTTATCTCCTTGCTGACGGAGATTTTGTACATTAGTTTATTTTTCTGTTTTGTATTTTAGTTAGTATATTTTTCTCTGATGTTTTAATGTGCGCATTATAGTCTCTTCTATATGCCACTGCTTGTTCCATTGTGCAGGTTTTCCTTCTTGTGGTTTAATTATTGCTGAGGACAACAATGCTCTAAATCTGGGAATGGTGGGCTTGCGCCTTAGAACTGCAATTCTTCTATCAGGGGAGATATCCTAACTCTTTTCATTTTCTTAGTTATTTTTTATAGTTATTTGGTGTGCCATTAAAAAAATAAATAAATAAAAAAAAATGTGTGTTTTGAACAAATCCCAGGTTTAAATGTGCTCATCTTGTTAATGTACATGATTAAATTCTTGGAATATATTGTATGACTTTCTGACATAACATTGCATAGGCATAATTAGGTTGCATGATTGCTCGTTTGTCTGAATTAATATTGTGAAATTCTGATAATGTCTGAGGTCAATTTTCTCGAGTCTGCATTGATATCATAGCTGTGAGGTTTTGAGCCTAAACACTGAAATTTTTGTTGAGAGGTCTCACTGTTGTAATACTCTAGAACTTGATTTGTTTCTCTATTATGCATGCATTGATTGATATGATAAAGGCATTTTGTTCTTAATTGCTATTGGCCAAAATAACTCACCTGTATGAGATTTTCCCTTACTAGCCCTCTGAGCCTGAACTTAATTCTTGATAAATGACCTGTGGCCTGATTGATGGCTTAGCCTATATCCATTTTTCTTGACTTACCTTGATTGAGATTGAATCATTGAATGTGTTGAAAATAAAATAAAGAAATTGAGGTAAGCTCCACAAAGGTCAAGTGATTAAGGGATAAAAAAAAATCATCTATGCCCTTATATAAAAAAAAAAAAAAGGGAAAAGAGTAAAAGGTGGGCTGGAAGGAATTAATTCCCGAAATTCTGTGGGAATGTTAGTGGAGCAAAAATCATTGAATTGAATGTGTTAAAGTGAAATAATATCAGTTTTCAATCTCATTGTTGTTTGAGCTACTATCCATATATTCCTACCCTGTTACCCCGGCCAAGTTACAACCTGTGAAGTCCTTTTGATCAATTAATGCATGTGTGTGATTCTTCATTTTTAAGAATTTTTTAGAATATGATCAAGCCTATGGTAGTGTTATAGCTTTGAGTGATTGAGTGCTCATTATACCCTTAAACACTGAGTGTTGAGTGAATATTATTTATCTGTGTGAGGTCTAACCAATGTAGACTTGTATCACTAAGAAGCTGATGACATTATTGGGAGTTTATGATGTTGAGTCAGGCATGCATGGCATATTGTGTCTGAGAGTGTCTCTGGAATGTTATGTTGGATTAATTAAATATGTCCTGGACTGAGTCTTTTACATTGCTGGGGACAGCAACGTTTAAATCTGGGAATTATTTGATATGCGATCAGCATATAAGGAATTGTAAGATAAAAAGAGGAAGAATGTTACTTAATCTGATGCAAGAAAAGGGCAAAATCACTGTTAATTTGTCAAATATCTTAATCTGAAGTTATATACTGATTTTATGTTGATTTCATAGGAGAAATGCACAAATTAGAGCTGAAAAGGACAAAGTGAAACTAAAGGCCCACGCTACGAGCGTGGGAATGGCGCTTGCAGCATCAGAGGATCGCGCAACTGTTGAATTCAGATTTTAAATTCGAAATTTGAATTCAAATTTATTTTAATTAAATCTTTCCGTTAAACGTTTCTGTAATAAATTCATACTTTAATATTTCCGTTATAACGTTTATGTAATAAATTGTAAGGTTTCCGTTATACGTTTCGTCAGAAGGGCAATCTTGTAATTTCACGCTCACAGCAGAAAAGAAGAAGAGAAGACCTAAAATCCCACGCTCACAGCGCGGGAATGGCGCTCATAGCGTGGGAAGAAGAAAATTGGCAGAAGGTCCCGCGCTGAGAGCGCGAGATCCGCGCCATCAGCGTGGGAGGCGCGAAAGGATGGAAATTCAAATTTCACATTTTAGGTCAAAGTCTCTTATAAAAAGAGACTCAACCCTTGAAGAAGAGATCATATCAGAACACACCACAAGACCTAGATCCGGCTGAAGGAAGAGGGCGTTCTTCGTGTTCGTCGTTCCGTTCTTGTATTCTTCTTCTTCTATTTTCAGTTCATGTTGAAATCAGATCAACGATCATGATGTTGATTGGCTAGATCTATTTCTGTAGTCAGGGGCATGATCCCTTTGTGAACAATTGTTACAAGGATTGAATCATTATATGTATTGATTTTAATATATTTCATCTTTATCTTGCGCGTATTGATATTATTTCTGTTAGATCTGATCAACCTAATGGGGAATGATATTCTGGGGATCAGGGTTCGCAATAGGAATATTGGAATACTGATCCTGAAAGGGGATAAAGATGACTCTCCATGCATGTTCTAGGGATAGACTTGTATGGATTGCAGTCGTGGGATTTATCTACATAATGCTTATTTTCAGGCGGGATTACTAAGGGATTAGGGTTCCAACTGAAGTAAAGGGTTAGATCACCAAGGGATTGGGATCTAACTAATTATTTCTAAAAGATGATAATTTGTCTGAATTGTTAATTTCGATAAGTATTGTGAATCAATCCAAAGTAAAATTGGGAACAATTGGTGAATGTACCCTGGCTACAGTCTTCTTCATTACTTCTTCTACAAAAACATTTTCTTCATTTATTTTAAGTCTTTTTCATAAAAACCTAAAAACAAGTCTTTACATTTTTAATTAGTTACCATAGTGTGGAAACACCAACCGATTTGTCCAACTTAAGGGGACTGGTTATTGTGGTACTTGTCTTACAATCCCTGTGGAGACGATCTTATACTTACTACTTTATTACTTGTGCGATCGGTACACTTGCCGGAGAGCAACATCCATCTGCCGGGTTTTGTAGAGCTTCATCGCTCATATGTTGAGCCTATGGTTTGGGCATTTTATCAAAACCTATGCTTCAACAACAATGTATTGCAATCCAAGGTGAAGGGTTTCAACATCACAATCTATCCACGAGATTGGACTACCCTCATCGATTTTATTCTCTTTGGGGACCTAGAGTTTGATGGATCCGATTACTGTAACTTTGACGGGTACCAGAGAGAAGACTTCATCTAATCCATTGTTAGAGATAGCACGTACATCCCTGGCATGGTCAAGTTCTCCCCAGTATATATGACAATGCCCAACCGGATTCTACACTATCTCATCACTCATATCATCTCACCTAGGGCGGTAATCATGCTGTGGTGCTCAACACTGATTTATTTTTTATGTGGGCTATCCTTAACAGGATGCCAATCTATTGGCCTGACACTATATGCCGCATCATGCTTATGACTCATCATCATCAGAATACTTCGCTCCCATTCCCCATGCTAGTTCAGGCTATCATGGAGCATAGCCAGTTCCCATGATTGGAGAGGCAAAGACCACCTTGAAAGATAATCATCGCATTGCGGGCACACAGCTAAAAAAGTGTGGCCTTCGCAAGGTAGCAGGCGAATGGGTTTGCTCCTCTGCCGTTGCTCCTGCTGCTGCTCCTATGGATGAGGACGCTCCTACTCATGATGATGCTAATCCTGCTGATGCTCCTGCCGCTGCAGATCCTTCTATCCCTCAGGCTCCTCCGCGTGCACCTGACCGACGTCCATGCACTCTCGATGATATCATGGACTATCTAGTTCACATGAACGAAGTCACGGGCGATCGCATCACCCGCATTGAGCATCATCTTGGCATGATTAACGATGATGACGGTGCTGAGGGTCTTTCTCTTCCTGGTTCCCCAGCGATATGACGCCTGCAGTCATTTATTATGCATCACTATCTTTTTGATGACACTGCCCTCTGATGCTAACTTTTATTTACTTTTTGGAGTTTATTTACTTTATCTGGATGAATGTTAATCTTTTTGATAAATTTGACATTATATCCATCATATGCTGATATTTATCTCCTACTTGTTTTGCATTCCATTATTCTGTTGTTTTTGATGTTGCCAAAGGGGGAGAAGATATTGCAAATTGAGAAAGATATATAAACTAAGGTAAAAAGGGGGAGCACAATCACCAAAGGTAAAAACAAGGTAAACATAGATCTAGAACTCCGCCATTTATAAATATCCACATATTAAAGGGGAGTCCTAGCATCATCTTATATGAATACATATTACACTAACCCCTCTTCTCAATATAAGTTTTTCATCATCAAAAAGGGGGAGATTGTGAAACCAATGCGCTTAAAATGAAGAGTTCATTCATGTAAGAGGTTTGATGATAACAAACAAGCATAGAAGTGACGTTAGAGATAACACAACTCGCAACAATCAAAAGTCAAAGGAAGTAATTCAAACAAGTCAACAAGAGCAAATCATTCAGCACACAAGATCAAGATTGAAAACATACTCTTGAGAACTTAGATCTTTATGTAAAGGTAATTGATTAAATGATGCACAAATAAGCTCAAAGGATATTTAACTCTATGCATGCATTATCCATGTCATCAATCACTTGAAAGCTTTGATTATTATGAAAAAGACCCTTGACATATTTCATAACCTCAAAGCATTTTGTACAAGTCAAGGAAATACATTAAAAGTGATTAAAGACTAAAAGGAATCCTTTACAACTCATAAAACTGCATAATTGATGATCTGTCACAGAAAGTATTCTAATACTCCATTGGCTGTATTCAAATACTTATGCTGAGAGCAAAGTATTCGAATACTTTGAGAAAAGTATTCGAATACCAGTTGAATTATTCGAATATCTCTTGAAAAGTATTCAAATACTTACTGGACAGTAAGCAGTGCAACGGCTATAAACGACTAGTTTTGCGAAAATGAGTGTTCAAAGGGTCATGAGGGCCCTTTATAAATAGTGATCACTATTCCCATTGATGGGACACCTTTCCTAATCATTATTCTTGCTTTATTTCACATCATTTGCCTACTTTCCATCATCTTGATCATAAATCACCTTTTAGCTTTAATCTTGTGTTATTGATCAATACCTATAAGCTTCAACTTGTATAATCTGTACTACAAGAGTACAAATCCTTTTCTAAATACTCTCATTCTGTTCATTTGTGTTGAGGGTAGTGAGACCTTAGTGAAAGAGGTTGCTCATAACCAAAGTATGTGAGTGGAAGTGTAAAGGTTTCAAGAATCAATATTCTTGAAGGTTGTAGTGGTTTGTCAAGCACCCTTGATGCTTGATATTTAGTGGAAAGTTGAACGGGTGGTTTCAATCTGGACGTAGGTCATGGTGGTGGTGACTGAACTAGGATATATAGTGTTTCCATTCTCTCTAACTCTCTATCTCTTTATATTAGCATTATTTGATTACTTAAGCTTATTTATCTCTTCACTTTACATACCATTTTGCTTGTGTTAATTTCTATTCTCTAAGATTTGCTTGTGTCATATTATATTAACTCAAGAAAATCGATTTCAAGAAAGGAAGTGAGGCATTTTGTGAAAATATATTTAAAACTCAATTCACCCCCCGTCTTGAGTTTGAGGCCACTTGTCCAACACTGGTCACCTTGCTGGTTCTGCTTCGAGAGACTTTGGGGCTCTGGTGCAGCAGTGTCGTGACATTGAGGATTTTTGCAACTCGAGTAAGGCTAAGAAGGCCAAGATTGAGGTGCTACAGGGTACTGGTGGTTCCACTTCCTGGAAAGACAGGAAGTTTGGGAACAAGGGTAAAGGAAAGCTGTTGGCGGCTAAGCAAGCGCCAAATCTGTTCAAGAGGACTACGGCTCCGGGGGGTACAGCTAGACCTCCTGCTCCCAGATGCACGGGATGCAGGAAGACTCACTTTGGGCCGTGTGCTACGGGCCAACTGATCTGTTTTCATTGTGGCAAGGAGGGCGACTATTCCAGAGATTGACCTTCTTCTACGGGGAGAGCTGCTGCAGTCCAGGCGGTTCCGCTTCAGATGGTTCCCCTTCCACCGACAGTTGCACAGGCAGTGCCACCTACCATCGGTCGTGTGTATACACTAGATCGCCAGCAGTCGGACAGGGCTCCGAACTTTGTCAGAGGTACAGCTACCATTGGTGGTTCTGCAGTAGATGTTCTGTTTGACTCAGGGGCTACGCACTCGTTCATTGCTACCCCAATTGTTGTGGGGCTAGAGTTGTCCATTGCTGTGCTTTCTCCACCGCCACCAGAGAAAAATGTTTGACTTCCAATGTTCATCGCGATGTAGCGTTTCAGTGGGATGGCCGTGACTTCTCAGTAGATCTGATAGGATTGCTGATGGCCAACTTGGAGATTATTCTAGGTATGGATTGGCTGTCCAGAAACTGTGCATTGATTGATTGTTGTGCCAATAGAGTGGTGATGTCTCCGAGTGGATCCACAGTCAGTTCCTCACGGTTTATTTCAGTCCTGCAGACAAGGAGGGCCTTGAGAGCAGGGGCATTTGGCTATGTCATGTTGGGAGGTTTGGTGAGTGGGACACAGGAGGATCTCACTGCATTCTTGTGGTAAGGGAATTCCTCGAGGTATTTCCCGAGGAGATTCTTGAGTTTCCACCGTAGAGGGAGATAGAGTTCTCCATTGATTTATTGCCTGGTGTGGGGCCTATTTCATTAGCTTCATATCGGATGTCGCCACCGGAGTTGGCTGAGCTAAAGAAGCATATTGAGGATCTTTCGGCGAAAGACTTCATTCGGCCGAGTGTGTCTCCTTGGGGAGCACTGGTCATCTTCGTGAAGAAGAAGGATGAGACAATGCGAATGTGCACCGACTACAGGCAGTTGAACAAGGTGACGATCAAGAACAAGTATCCCCTTCCACGCATTGATGACTTGCTGGATCAGCTCAGGGGTGCTTGCGTGTATTCCAAGATTGATCTTCGGTCCGGATACCATCAGATTCGGGTAAAGCCTGAGGATGTTCCTAAGACCGTGTTTCATTCGAGATACATTCATTATGAGTATTTGGTGATCCCGTTCGGACTCACCAATGCACCCGCAGTGTTCATGGACTACATGAACATTATTTTCCAGCCGTACCTGGATCAGTTTGTGATCGTCTTCATTCATCTTGATTTACTCCAAGACAGAAGAGGAGCATACTAAGCACTTGAAGATTGTGTTGCAAGTGTTGAAAGAGAAAAGGCTATATGCAAAGCTGTCGAAATGTGAGTTTTGGCTCAAGTCGGTGAAATTTCTGGGTCATGTGATTTCCACTGATGGAGTTGCTGTTGATCCTAACAAGATTGAGGTCGTGATGGATTGGGAGAAACCCAAGACGGTTACAGAAGTGAGAAGCTTCTTAGGTTTGGCAGGGTACTACAGGAGGTTCATTGAGGGATTCTCCAAGATGGTGTTACCGATGACTCGCCTTACCCGAAAGGAGACTCCATTTGTGTGGACACATGAATGTGAGGAGTGCTTTCAGGAGTTGAAGGAGAGACTGACTACTGCACCTGTGTTGGTCCTTCCTAATCCTGCGAAGCAGTTTGAGCCTTATTGTGATGCCTCTGGGAAGGGGCTAGGCTGCTGTTGCGAACTTGGCAAGTGCACCGATCGTTCCAAGTAATAAAGTGATAAGTAAGTATCGTCTCCACAGGGATTGATAAACAATTACTACTATAACCAGTCCTCTTAAGTTAGATAAATCGATTGGTTGTTGACAAATAATTGTAATTTAAATTAAATGACAATAAAAGTGAAAGCTTTGTTTTTGTATTTTTCTGAAAAAGACTTAAAATAGATGAAGAAATGTTTTTGTAGAAAAAGTGATGAGAAAGACTGTAGCCAGGGTACATTCACCAATTGTTCCCAATTTTACTTCGGATTGATTCATAAAACCTATTGAAATTAACAACTCAGACAAATTATCATCTTTTAGAAATAATTAGTTAGATCCCAATCCCTTGGCGATCTAACCCTTTACTTCAATTGGAACCCTAATCCCTTAGTAATTCCGCTTGAAAATAAGCATTATGTAGATAAATCCCACGACTGCAATCCATACAAGTCTATCCCTAGAACATGCATGGAGAGTCATCTTTATCTCCTTTCAGGATCAGTATTCCAACATCCCTATTGTGAATCCTGATCCCCAGAATATTATTCCCTATTAGGTTGATCAGATCTAACAGAAATAATATCAATACGCTCAAGATAAAAGATGAAATATATTAATTCAATACATAGAATGATTCAATCCTTGTAGCAATTGCTTACAAAGGGATCATGCCCCTGACTACAGAAATAGATCTAGCCAATCAACATCATGATCGCTGATCTGATTTCAACATAAACTGGAAAAAGAAAATAAAGAAGAATACAAGAACAGAGTGATGAACACGAAGAACGCCTCCTCTAAGTCTTGTGATGTGTATTCTGAGATATGCTTCTTCAAAGGTTGAGTCTCCTTTTATAAGAGAGATTCTGACCTAATTTGCACATTTGAATCTTCACACTTTCGCGCCTCCCACGCTCAGAGCGCCATTCCCGCGCTCAGGGCGTGGGAGTTTCTGCCAATTTTTCCTTTCCCGCGCTGATGGCGCGGATCTCGCGCTCTCAGCGCGGGACCTTCTGCCAAATTTTCCTTTCCCGCGCTCTCAGCGCCACTCCCGCGCTGTGAGCGCGGGAACCTAGGTCTTTTTTGATATGTTTTTGCCTCCTTTTGTTTATCTTCCTTGATATTCAGACTTTGGATATTTTTACTCTTTTTCTCTGCTTTTCTTGCATTGATTGAGTCATTTTCTTCCTCTTTTTGCCTTGTAATTTCCTATATGCTGATCGCATATCAAATAATTCCCAGATTTGAACTTTGCTGTCCCTAGCAATGTACAAGACTAAATCCAGGAAACAGATTAATCCAACATAACACTGTACAGCCAACAGATCATCTTACTAAGTATGCTTGAATCAATGTGAAGAATTTTTAATAATGCCCTTCATGAAAAGATTAGAATCTAATTTGCACATCCCTCACCCAGATAATCAAATAACGCTCAATACTCAAGTGTTTGGGGGAATGACAATTACTCCAGCTATCACTATAACAACATTATCATAAAACTTGCTCATATTCTCAAGTACCTAAAGATGAGGAACATTAATACATGCAAAATTGATCAAAAGGACATCACAGGTTGTAACTTGGCCAGGCTAAAGGGTGGAATTTTATGGATAGTAGCTCAAGTAACAAAGAGATTGAAAATTTGATAGTTTTTCATTTTTAACACATTCAACTCATTTGTTTTGCTCCACTAATGTTCCCACAGAATTTCGGGAATTTAATTCCTTCCGCCATATTTTCTTTATATTCACCTTTTTCTTTTCCTTTTTAAAGACACAATTCAGTCACCTTCTTTATCTTGACCTCTGTGGAGCTTACCTTAATTTCTTTCCAACACATCAGGGATTCAATCTCTTTTAAGGTAAGACAATAAGAATATGTCTAATCAACAGGAGTTATGAACAAAAAGGTTCAGGCACAAAGGGGTTAATACTGGAAGAATGCATATAGGTGATTTATTTGGCCATGGCTACAGAATAAAATTCTGCCTTTATCATTTCAATCTATGCATGTATTTCAGAGAAACAAAGCAAGTTCTAGAATGCTATCACAGTGAGGTCTCTCAAAATAAATTCAGTGTTTGGGCCCAAAAACTCACTAGCTATGATGTTGAACTAGATTTCCAAAATAATCATTTAGGCATTTATTAACCATTCAAGCTTAGCAATTCAGACATACTAGTTGACAAAATTTGGCTATACAATATCATGCTAGCAATTTGTGTATCCAGAATTTAATCAAGCATAATTGAACCTGAGAATTTCCTTTTCAATACAAGACTTCTTTTTCATGGTGTAGTTCCACCATATTCATCAACCTTGCAATCTTGCATTCAGCATGTATTTCAGCATGTATGCCATAATTCCCAGATTTGAATGTTGCTGTCCTCAGCAACAAACTAATCTAAGACATAGCTTAAGCTGCCAGATGTAGGACACACATAGTTGTTAATATCCAAAGCATAATATGCAAGAAAATATAACCCAATATAAAGTGCCATCAACCTTAACTTTGTTCAACCTTAAAAAAAATAAATGCAAAACTAAATTGTTCCAAGAAATTTAAAACAAAATGCAGTAAATGGGAGTGGAGGAACAAGATCAAAAGTCATCCATAAATTCATCAGCTGCAAAATCACCCAGAATGTCGTCATCTGCAGTATTGGAAGGCATAGATGGACCTGCTTGTGTACCAGGGGGAACTTGACCCATTAATCCAGCCGTGTCAATTCCCCTATCCAAGCATAGTCGCTCCAACATGCTCATCATATAGTTGTTCTGAACCAGTAACTGTTGGAGCATTTCAGAGTCAGTAGATGTGGATGGTGCGGATGCTGGGGCAGGTGGTGGAACAGCACCGCCAGATGCTTTCCAGATTGCTTGTCTTCGGGACTCCTTCTGCATGTCATTATACACACGCTGTGTTAATTCCGCTTTGGTCTTGACATCCCTGGGCTCATCATCTGGTATCTCTACTCCTGCTTTGATGCAAAGCTGCTCAATAAGGGAGCAGTGAGCCAGACTAAAGTCTAACCGGCCATGAGTAATCATGTGGGCTATCCTATCAGACAGAATAGCCCCAATATGGAGGTTGTGATCTCCCAGCAGAGTATACAGCAGTACTGCCCTTTCTACATTGACATCACTGAGATTTGTAGAAGCCATGATGGTTGAGTTGATGAATGAGTGCCAGAAGATTGCCTCTTCATTGAGATCGAGCCTATCCAATTTTTCTGGCACGGCTGGCTGGCCTTGTTTGGCCTTCCATGCAGCTTCGCAATATGGTGCTGCAGCTTGTCTGTGGAAGTTGTATCAATTTTTGCCATTTCCTTCTTTCAATTGTCAGAACTACTGGACAGTCATCCGACAGGAAACTGCTGATTCTTCGTTCTGGTATAATCTTCTTTTTCAAAAACCAGTTGTGGTACCGGTCTTGGGCTGCTGGAGAAAGAAACCGGTGTTCATCAAAATCAATCAGAGCAGGGGCTCTTGGCCTTTTGGTGCCAGCTGCACCTGGGGTTTTTTTAGCGACCTTTTTTCCCTTGTCTCCTGCCATTGTTAGAGGAAAAGAATGTACCACAGAGTGATGAATCCTTAAGAGAATGAAAACCCTAACCTTAATCCTACAATGGTGAGGGGAGGAGGAGATATTGTTGAGGAGGGAAGTGTGTGTGGGAGTAGAAGAGAAAATGGAGAGGGATATGGGAGTGAATATATGAGGAAGAGAAAAGGAAGAGGGAAAAAGAGGAGAAGAAGAAGAGGAAATGGGGGGGTGGCGGCGGCTGAGTGAGGGAGAGAAAGAAAGGAGGAAGAGAGAATGGGGGAAATTTAGGGTTTCCCCCTTTTAAAAAAAAAATGATCGCGCTTCCCGCGCTCACAGCGCCATCCCCGCGCTGTGAGCGCGGTACTCTCTGCCCATTTTTGCTCTGCCGCGCTGATGGCGCGGATCTCGCGCCCTCAGCGCGGCACCCACTGCCATTTCTGCCTCTTCCGCGCTGATGGCGCGGTACTCGCGCTCTCAGCGCGGATTCCATTTTTTTTTTTTTTTTTTTTTTTTTTAAAGATGAGATCCACTGGTTGCCTCCAGTAAGCGCTTGTTTAATGTCACGAGCCTGACTGGAACCATGTTTAATCGGGTGAAGTCAAAGAGACAGAAATTATCTCTCTATTCACAGATTCCCCAAAGTAAATTTTTAGCCGATTTCCATTTACTTTAAAAGATCTCTCATCATTCAGGGGAGAGATTTCAATGGTGCCATATGGAAATACACTCTTCACTACAAAGGGACCAGACCAACGAGATTTAAGTTTTCCTGGAAACAATTTCAATCTAGAATTGTACAGTAATACCTGTTGACCAGGTGTAAACTCTTTCTGTTTGATCCTGCTATCATGCCACTGCTTCGTCTTTTCTTTATAAATTTGTGCACTCTCATAAGCAGTTCTTCTGAACTCATCTAGCTCATTTAGCTGCAATATTCTCTTCTTTTGAGCTCCTGATAGTTCAAAATTTAAGAACCTTGTGGCCCACAAAGCTTTGTGTTCTAACTCCACTGGTAAATGGCAAGGTTTGCCATATACCAACTGATAGGGTGACATGCCTATTGGAGTTTTGAATGCAGTCATGTATGCCCAAAGTGCATCATCAAGCTTTTTGGCCCAATCTTTCCTAGAAATCCCCACTGTCTTTTCTAGGATTCTTTTTATCTCTCTATTAGAGACCTCCACTTGCCCACTAGTTTGAGGATGATATGGTGTGGCTATCCTGTGCCTCACTCCATATTTATCCAACAAACCCTCAAATTGTCTGTTACAAAAGTGAGTACCCCCATCACTAATGATAGCTCGAGGTACTCCAAACCTTGTAAAAATATTCTTTCTTAGAAAATTCACCACCACCTTAGCATCATTAGTGGGAAGCAACAGCTTCTACCCACTTAGATAATATATCTACAGCCACAAGGATATATTGGTTAGAATAAGAGGACGGGAATGGACCCATAAAATCAATGCCCCAAACATCAAATAATTCCACTTCTAAAATATTATTCAAGGGCATCTCATCCTTTCGTGAGAGATTTCCTGTCCTTTGACATTTGTCACATTTTTCTACGCAATCTCTTGCGTCCTTGAAAAGTGTTGGCCAGTAGTAACCGCTTTGCAAAACTTTCTGTGCGGTTCTATTTCCCCCAAAATGTCCTCCATAATTGGAAGAATGGCAATGCCATAAAATCTGGCCCACTTCAAACTCCGGAACACATCTGCGAAGGATCCCATCAGCACATTGGAAATATAGATGTGGATCCTCCCAGAAATAACGTCTCACCTCCACTCGCAGAAATTTCTTTTGTTGTTGCCTTGGAAATTTGTCCAATGCACATGTAACATTTCTTTCTCAACTTTTCCTTTGCTAGCATAGTAAATGACATGCTTTTCCTTACTGACCAAGGACTGCACCAATTGCATATGCACTGGCATCACACATGAGTTCAAATGGAAGGTTCCAATCGGGAGCTGTAAGCATTGGAGCTGTAGTAAGCTTTTCTTTTTAACACATGGAAGGCCCTTGAACAAGCATCATCAAATAAAAATTCCGAATCCTTCACCAAGAGTTGGCTTTATGGTTTAGCAATCTTGGAGAAATCCTTGATGAATCGCCTGTAAAAACCTGCATGTCCTAGGAAACTCCTAACAGCATTTATATTTACAGGGATGGGAAGTTGTTCAATCAACATTAATTTTGCTTTATCCACTTCAATCCCTGCCTTAGAAATTTTGTGTCCCAGCACTATACCTTCAGTTACCATAAAATGGCACTTTTCCCAATTTAAAACCAGATTTGTCTCATTACATCTTTTCAAAACTTTGGATAAATTGTTCAAACAAAAATCAAAATTAGAGCCAAAAACAGAGAAATCATCCATAAATACCTCTAGACCTTTCTCCACCATATCTGAAAAGATGGACAACATGCACCTTTGGAATGTGGCAGGCGCATTGCAAAGGCCGAATGGCATTCTTCTGTATGCAAAGATTCCAAATGGGCAAGTAAAAGCTGTCTTTTCCTGGTCTTCAGGAGCTACAGGAATTTGATTGTAGCCTGAATACCCATCTAAGAAGCAATAATAGAATGGCCCACCAATCTTTCTAGCATTTGATCAATAAAGGGTAGTGGAAAATGATCCTTCCGTGTAGCTGTGTTCAACCTCCTGTAATCAACACACATTCTCCAACCCGTGATAGTTCTGGTTGGGATTAACTCATGTTTTGCATTAGTGATTACTGTGACCCCACCTTTCTTTGGCACTGTTTGAACTGGACTTACCCATGCAGCATCAGAAATTAGGTAAATCATTCCTGCATCAAGAAGTTTTACAACTTCCTTCCTTACCACCTCTTTCATTGTTGGGTTCAATCTTCTTTGTGGTTGCCTCACAGGTTTGATATCATTTTCCAGAAGGATCTTATGTGTACAAAAGGAAGGATTTATGCCCTTTAAATCAGCAATAGACCATCCTATTGCGGTTTTACTCAGCTTTTAAAACTTCCACTAGTTCTTTTTCTTGGCCTTCTGATAGAGCATTGTTGATGATTACCGGATAAGTATCACCATCTCCCAAAAACACATATTTCAAAGTGTCTGGTAATGGCTTCAACTCAACTTTGGGGGCACCAGCCTCTATGTCTTCCACTTTTTCTTTCAGAACCTCTACAGTAAGCCCTTCTTTTTCAAAAGGTACATAATCACGAGCCTTCAACTCATAATCCAGCTCTTGAGGTCGTTCTTTCTTATGTTGAACAGATTCAATTTGGAAACAATCATTATTATCGGCTGGTCTTTTCATAGCTTCTGAAACATTGTAGATAATTTCCTCATCGTTCATTCTCAGCTTAATCATCCCTTGCTCAACATCAATTAAGGCTCGGGCTGTAGCCAAAAAGGGTCTTCCTAATAACATGGGCTTCTCACTTCCTTCTCCCATATCCAATACCACAAAATCTGCAGGGAAGATAAACTTATCAACTTTGACAAGAATATCTTCTATGATCCCATTGGGTTTCCTTACGGATCTGTCAGCCAATTGGAGTGATACCTCAGTGGGTTTCAATTCCTCAATCCCCAATGATTTGTAGACTGATAAGGGCATTAAATTAATGCTAGCCCCAAGATCACATAAAGCTTTCCCAATGCCAATATCACCAATAGCAATAGGAATATTAAAACTTCCTGGATCACTCAGTTTATCTGGAATTTTCTGCTGGATAAAAGCACTACACTCTTCAGTGAGTGTTACAGTTTGACATTCCTGCAATTTTTGTTTCCTAGATAAGAGATCCTTCATGAATTTTGCATACCCTGGCATATTGGCTAGGGCTTCTGCAAAAGGAATATTGATATGTAGTTTCTTGAAAATGTCCAAGAATCTATCATAATGTTTGTTGTAGGCTCCCTTCTTGAATCTTTCTGGATAGGGTGCCTTTAGACATAACATACTCGTGGCTTAACTCATGCTTTTCTTTTGCCACCACTGGTTGTTCTGCAACCCTGCTCTTTTTCTTTTTCTTTACAATTACCTCAATCTCTGGTTCACTTGCTTTCTTTTCTTGCTTCTCCTTCTCTTTTTCCAGTTCCACAGGTGTTTTTGTTGGAACTGTTAGTATCTTACCACTTCTGGTTGTAACAGCCATACAGTCATCCTTTGGATTGTTGACTGTGTTACTTGGGAAGGTACCTGGAATTCTTTCTGAAAATTGTTTGGCCAGCTGGCCTATCTGATTCTCCAGGTTTTTAATGGAAGCATTTGTATTTTTATTGTTGGCTCTGGTTTCTTCCATGAAAGCATTGGTGTGTTGAGCCATATCATTGGAAGCCTTAGCCATTTTGAGCAAAGCTTTCTCCCACTCGGCTGGCTCTTTTTTGCTGAGTCTGAGAAGATTGAGTATAATTATTGCTAGTTTTGAAATCCGTACCTGATCCTTGAGTCCTCCGTTGGAAATTGTTGTTACCTCCAGGGAAATTTTGATTTCGCTGGAAATTTTGTTGTTGAGGACGCTGATCGTACCAGATCCCATTCACTTGAAGTGAATCTTCGGATGATGGATTTGGGCACTCATTGGATTCATGACTTTCTTGACATTGGTCACAAATCGGTAGAGTGGTTTGAACTTTTGATACCAGAAATTTGTCAAACTTTTCACTCAAGTTGTCAAACTTCCTAGATAATGATATCACATCATTATCTGTGGATTTTTTCATTGCTCTTTGTGTGGTGCAGCTAGCACACTTTCATTTTCATTTCTTGCAAGCTTTTTGATCAACTCAATGGCCTGCTCAGATGTGCTTTCCCGAATAGAACCTCCAGCGGCACTATTTATTATCATCCTGGTTTCGGGGGTGATTCCGTTGAAAAATATCACCACTTTTCTATCATCATCTCCTTCATAATGTGCACATTTCCTGTTTAATTCTTGGAATCTGTTCCAAAGTTGCACATAGTGATCTCCTTCCAACTGGCGAAAGTTTGTTATTTCATTCACCAGCTGATTATATTTCTCCATGGAAAAGAAATGATCAAAGAATTTACTGGTAGAATGCTGTTTGCTGGTTGTCTTTCGATCCACCTCAATGCTTTTCCCTTAACAGCGAAAGGGAACAACCGAAGCCTGATAGCATCTGAGATACCCCATTGTGTTTGGTGGTATCACAGACCATCAAGAATCGGTCCATAAACTCATGTGGATCTTCATCATCAGCTCCAGAAAATTGAACCCTTTCCACCAAAGAAATTAATGATGGCTTGAGTTCAAAATTATTAGCCTCCACATTTGGCCTGACTATGCTTGAATTGGCCCTGTTGAATACTGGAGTCAAAATTGTATTCAACAGTCTTGGAGGTTGATTGTTGGCATTTCCTCCTCGCCCAGATGACCAACATTGTTATTTTCGGCCATTTCTTGAATTGGTTGTAAAGATGTGTGCTTCAAATCTTCCCAAATGATCTGTCTCACAGCCTTCGGCAATTAGTG
>JAVKPL010013305.1:0-71067 GCA_032173675.1 Gastrolobium villosum | reverse complement strand
TAAATATGCAACTGAAAAATTTTGTTTTGATATCAGGAGTTACTATGAACATCATGGCAAGGTCCTATAATTTATGAATAGTTTTTCCGCTGAAATATCTTTTTGAGAGTTATTACTAGCTTCCATAATATATTTCTCCACTACAAGCTAACTGCATTGGTGTTATCATTATGATTATTTTATGTATGTGTATAAAGTCATATTTCATTTTGGAATATCAATTGAATTTTGGGCAGTGGGTAAATATGCCGTAATTTACCTTGCTTAAGGGTTAGTGGTTTCAGATAATTGTTTTAGGGTAGCTGGCAAATTTGATTAGTATAAATACTACCTTTTACATTGTACTTTTCCTATTTAACTTGTGGGTTAAAATATATGAGCAATGAGGTTGTCCACTAAAGTGTATATTTCCCATGTTAGATTTTTGGTACTAGTGATGAATCTATCTTTTGTTTCTTATGAAGTCCAGATGGAATTTTCCCTTTCAATTATTTTGATTTGAGCTCAAGTTTTTCCTTATTTTGATACCCAATGGTCATTTTCTGCCAACCATCAAGTTTAAAAATTATACAGTGAAGAAATATGGTGCAAGTGGACTTGTTAGTTGCCAATTACATTTGTAATAAAGCACTGAGCCTCATTATGATTTAGGGATAATTGGAGTTCCTTGTTGATTAAGATTATAGGTTGGTTTTACTTCGTCTTTGTTGCAGTAGGAATTTGATGTTGTTTAAAGAGAACCAGCCAAATTTTTTTTTGTGTGTGATGATGCTTAGGGAAAGTTTTATTTCCTTCTGTACGAGTATGATTTATTATATAGTCTCTAAAGAACTTGTAAAGTATGACTTGTTTGTAATATCCGAGTTAATTTATGGATTTGATAACTGCCTAACTGTATGTGATATAATGTCTTGCATGAATGCATGTTTGTTGGTATTCGTCTTAAGTAGTTAGCGGAATAGATAGGACGAAGTTTGGGGACAAACTTCAAATATGGTGGGGAGAGTGTAACATCCCGCATAAATAAGGACTTTTGTAAATTATAATTAGGAATGTAAAGCATGCTTGGAATTCAAATTTAATTTAGGTATAGAATATAATTAATCTAAGAAGGAAAATTAATTGAATTATAATTATGAGTGAGCATTTATTGTATGCATGTGAGATTTTGTTAAAAGTACTGGAATAAGTTATTAGTAACCTATAGAAAGCCTTTTGACCCATAGGAGATGTGGGGATTAATAATTTAGTGGACTTGTGTGAGTTAGGAAAACCCTTGGATTTTTATTTTGGGCCCCCTATCCTTGTTGACCGTCGGCCCAAAGCCTTAGTGGAGGGCTTGCTTCAGCCCAATTTTTTTTATAACCTTGAATCATTAGCTATCTCACCCAAAAATCTGCACTCACGCTCCTCATTGGCCCAAGGACAACATCTTATCCATTTTATCTCCTTCTTCTACGTGTGTGAGTAGTGAAACCAAAGCTGAATGTTGCATCTTCATTTCCTAAACAAGCTCAGCTCCTTAAGTGGTACTTTAAGTGGTACCCAACGAAGAGCCCTCAAAGTGGAACACAATTGAAAGATGAATAATTACTCCATTAAATCAGAATCCAAAGCAAACCATAATCACCTGGACTGACTTCTTGCGCTCCTCTCTTTCGGCCAAGCTACAAACCTTAGAACCTGCATGTCTATTTTTTCCTTCCACGTAATCCTTTCTTCAGACCGAGAACTCTTAGGAGATGAACCTCCATTCAAGTCTTCTTCTCTTCCCTCTTTGGTTCGGCGGTGTGCAGCAAGTATGGGACTGCCACTTGAACTCATCATCCATTCTCCTCTCTTGTTCAGCCGAAGCCCAGCTTCAAGGAGATGAGCCTTTGCCTGCAGCTGAATCGGACCCTTTGGAGCATGGGATGATGGGGATGTTGTGTATCCCTTTGTGATTATTCTCTTGGCTGATTATTGAACTTTGTGGTCCCTTGTAGAAGTTAAAACTCAGACTTCAAACTATCTCCTTCATCATTCTTGTTTCGGCCAGTATGAGTAAATTAGAAGGATTATGTTCTGTCATTTTATTCCCTGCAAGGTTCGATTGAATGACCACAGCCCAGGGAAAGCTCAACGTGAGTCCATTCTTCATCCATTCCTTTGTGCGGCCCTGCACCTAGAAACAAAGAGGTGCATGCATTCCTCTATTTCCTGGTTCACCTGTCCTCTCATCAGCTTATGCGTTAATGGTGGAACTCCAAGGCTGCGCTCTTACTATTTTATTTCTGGACCAAAACTCAACCCCATTCCCTCTCAAATCCGCGATCTACTTGGAGGAGGAACATCAAGAATAACTTTGCATCATCTTCCATTCACTATTTCTCATACCGTGGGCACCTTGGGAGACTGACAAAGCCCCTAACACACTCTTCTTCTCTTTCCCCTGGTTCGGCTGCATGTCTACAGCCAAGGAGGTAAATTTTGTTGCTTCCTTGTTCGTTCATAATTGACCAAATTCTGATTAAGCTTCCCTTTTGTTGGAGCATGGTTTTACTTTGAGTGAAACGCCCCATCCATTGCATGATGCTGAATTGATGTCTTGGGACGTTGGAGGGTGAAAGACAATCTCTGTTCGATTTTGGGGACTGTTGTTGTATAGGCTTCAAACGTAAGTAGAACCTCAAGTTCCTTTTTTTGTCCCTTGCTGTTCGGTCTTAATTGCATGCTTGAAAAATGTAATTCCTATCCTTTATTCTTCATTGGTCCTGTTCTGCCGTACAGCCATGTTTTTGGTGCATGAGAGTTTTGATAATTTAATGTGTGAACTTGTATTGTGGTCCATGCTGAAGTTGGATTTGCCATTGAGCTAGAAAAAGAAATTGAACTTCTTAAGTGATAGTTTTGAAGCTGAATTTGTATGCATATATAAATGTAGGGAACTTGTAATTGATTTTGATTAGTGGAATAACATTCTGAGGCAGAAAGTTAATAACATTAAAGCATAGTGCATTTAAGCACTAAAACCCGATTTTTGAGCTTGTGAAACAACTCTAGAGTAAAATTATTGGACTGTTTTGTAGGATTATATTATATACCTAGTTTTACATGTGGTAAATTAAATTGGATAGCATGTTAATATACCAAGATAGCGCCCCCTTAGTCATGAGAGCCATGTGTTGTAATGGAAAATTTTAAGTCCTTGTTGATGGCTCAAAACCGTACCTGCATGACTTAGAAACATTAAATTCTTATTGTTTGCTAACATTGGCAAAATTAATGGCAAGACAGAAGTTATGTAGGCAGAGAATTATGAACCTCATTTTGAATCAAATCTTAAAGCTGTATAAATCACTTGCTAGAGACTTGTTCACTCACACATAAGCCTTGTAGAAAACGTTATGTAAATAAATTAATTTATACACCAAGTTGCTGGCATAAACCGAACCCTCATGCATAGGCCTTGGAATTTGGTTGTCACTAGATAGCAATTGATAATATATTTTGTTAATCAATAAATTTAGAAGCACCTAGTAATGAATAAAACCGAATTTGTGTATATTAGGAATTGTGGGTTATGTTATTGGTATAAATGAAATGGGGAGCACTTGCTAAAGGTTAAAAAAAAAATCGTACCTGTGTAGAGAAGATTTTGATTATGCTCCTCGCTGTCTATTGGTGAAACAAACCCCATGTTAGAAAAATTAAATTAGCGTAAAAATCATGAAATCCGGTTGAATCAAGCTTTGCATGTGTTAGAACTTTTTGGACAGCTCTTGTATTACTCTTCTAAATTATGTAGAAATGTTATGTGATTGGAAAACCAAAGACATCTAATTGAGGGTAAAGACAACCGAATTAAATGCTTAGGGATTTAGATTTATGTCAATTGTTAATCTTTGGCAAATCTAATGTTAAAACAGAAAATTAAATAACATGGATGCATGGTAAATTGGTTAGAAGCCTTGAATAGAAAGCATGGATAGTACATGTATTTTATTGGAGCAGTAGATGCAAAATTCTGATTTTGGTACATAATGTTTAGGTGTGCTAACCTCTAATTGTGTGGGCTGATTGGTGATGTTTTGATAAAGGAATGTTAAAGACTCGAGGTAAGTGTCAGACGATATTACCTAATGTGACTATTGACTACTGGTATAAAATTGTGACATGATGCTCCATATTCCGTAAAAATATTATGTTCCATTATGATGAAAGGAAACTGCCAAAAATGTGCCGTGATGGCTATATGATTATGAGGTAAAGACGTTATGTGGCAGCATAACGCATATGAAAAGTATATGTGCCGTGATGGCTATATGAAAGGTATATAAGCATGCATCTTACATCATACCGCATTTTTACGCTTTGTGTGTGTAAGCATAGCATGACATGCATATATCATGATCATATAGGCCTTGTTTTAGAATAGTTATGTACAGGACCATGTGTTTGAGCAAGCATCATATAGGCATCCCCAAGGTACCGGGGTATGGGACACTTGGCATCAGTCCGCATAGGCCCACAGTTGGAATCCACATGGAGCTCAGGTGCCAAGGGTATATTTGATTCCACTGTGAAGTGCGCGCACGACGGTGCTAAAAGCGCAAAGGAAAGGCGTTATATACGCAATATATGAATATGATAAAAAGGAAAGGCGTTATATGCGCTATATATATATGAATATGATGAAAAGGAAAAAGGAAAGGGAACAAGGATATGTTGAAGTGACTGTTGATGATTTTGTGCCTAGTTAATACTGTTATGTTATTGGTTTTGTTGCCACACTGCTGGGATTATTCTCACCCCTTTGGGGCTGCTATTTTCATAAAATGGCAGGAAAAAGGGAAAGCACACTTGAAGACGTGAGTACATAGATGCATGCTGTTGATTAATATTGATTGGACTTTGACTGTTGCTGCGTGATTGCTGGATGACTGTATAATCTTGTATACTTCGAGAACTTGAATGATTATTGAAATTATTACTTTAACTCTGTTTAGTCTTTTATGAACAGCGGCGGTTTGGAAAATGTTTTGTGAAAAGAATTTTTGAATGTTTTATTAAGTGCTGAATTTTAACAGTTTTGCCGGTACTTTACGGGTCATGTTTCAAGGGGCAAACGAACTCCGATTTACTATTATTTTATATGCACGCGAAGCCCCGGGAATGTACTTTCAAACTGTGCAGGTTTCATCTTTATAAGAAATTTGTGCAAATTTTTATAAGCTTCGCTTTACAGCCTGTTTCTAGAAAATGGACAGGATTCATACGCGTTTTACGTGTCCTGTTCAGCGAGGCTATTCACCTCCGAATCGCGCATAATTTACATGTACGCGATGCCCCGAATGTCTAGTTTTTCAGAAGCTTGGAATTTTTTTTTATCATATCTAAATTCGATTTTATACAGATTTTATAAGACAGCAAGGTTTTCTGAAAAGCGTAGAAAATCCGGCAAGGGGTTTTATCAATGAAATTTTCTATGTTCTATAAACCATCTCATCTTTCTCAAATTATTTTTATGAGGATCAAACCTGGACTTTTTCAAGTCTCCAATTTAAATGTTATTTGATAAAGTTTTAATTAATTGAGTTCTTTACCGCTGCAACTCTAATACGATTTAGCAAACAACCCTCTTGGATGCATACAAGAGTGGGTGTTACAAAATGCGTACCGGAAAAGTATCCCGGAAAATTATAACGAACGCATGATAATTACTAGAATATTATGTAGGACTTGTAAATCAAGTTTCAAGTCAAAATGACGTAATCTGATGCCAGAACTGATACTGGCTATAGAAAAGCCCGTACCGGAAAGGTGCTCCGAAAAATAAAATAAAAATATGACAAATCTTAGAAAAATGCGTAGGTCTAGAATCCAAAGTTTGAGATCAAGATCTTTTACTTTGCGATTAAGGCTAATACTGTGCGATTAGTGGCTTGTGCCTATAAATAGGCACATTAGCACAAAACCCTAGGCATTTGGTAGCCACCTACGTAGAGTGTTTTTGTGCTGCAGCTGCCACTTCCCTTCTTCTTCTTCTTCTTCTTCTTCTTCTTCTTCTCTTCTTCTTCCTTCTTCTTTCCTTAGCCAAGTGATCACCTTTCATGCTTGTTTAAACATTTGTGAAGGTGAGAGTTAATCTTGGGGCTGCATTGTGGCCATCATTCTGAGTTGAGAGGTAGTTAGTGAGCATGAGTTTGAAGCTTAAGTAATGGCTACTTTGTGGTAGTCATTGTGAGCTTCAAAGTGCCTTCTTGTGGTGCAAGAACCCACCTTGAAGTGCCATTTTCGTGCTCCTACTTAGGCTGAGTTTGAGGAACCTTGGAGAGCTCCAAGAGCACTGCCTATTCTGTTTTTGAGCTTTGGTAAGTTATACCAACTATGATCATGGGTTTAAATGCTTAAAAATGGAACCTTGATGCATGTATTGAGCTAAGTTAATAACTTAAGGGTGGGGTAGGTTAAACACACCTAGAAATGCATGTTTAAGTGCCTTTAATCGGTTAAAAAGTTGAACCTATGGATTGGTGACGTGAATCGGCAAGTGTACCGAATCGCGCAAGTAATACAGTGATAAATCACAGTTCGTATCCACAGAGAGTGTGTTTAAATCAATTAAAACTCTTTCTTTTAAGATTAAATATTTCAAAAGGGTTTTGACACGAATGTCAGGATTGTGTGGAAATTTGATTTGTAAATTTAAAAGACTTGTTTTTGGTTCTTTTTGAAAAAGAATTGAAATAAGGGTTTAAATATATGAGAAAAGCGCTGTAGTAGGGAACACTCACCAATGATCCCCACCTTTTACTCTGGATTAAGTTAAGTATTAATATATAAATCGTGAACTTAGATAATTATCAGATAAAAGTATCAATAGTTAATTCTCAATCCCTTGAGGAATTAACCCTTTAATCTCATATAGAACCCTAATTCCTTGAGGTGCCCTATATGAGATCAAGCATAAAGATCGATAATTGAAACATCTACAATATGAATCATGTCTATGTCTAGATCATGTTCATACCGTCGTTCTATCCCCTTTCCGGATTAAAGACCTCAGATCCCTCTTGTTGGCCCTAATCCTCAGATTTATTATTACTTACTAGATTGATCGGATCTAATAATAACAATAACAATACGATCAGAATAGAACGAAATTCAAAAGATAAATATATTCATAAAAACTCAATCCATTGTATCAGGGGTTCACAAGGGTTCGTGACCCTAACTACAGCAAAGAGGTTCTAGCCAACCATTATCATGGCTAGAATCCAATATTCAATTGAAAAACAAAAACTAAAAGAACTACAGAAAGGTAGAAGAAGAGCTCTCTCTCAGATCTTCCGCCTCCGAATGATCTCAGTTGTGTAGAATATCAGATGTCCTTCTAGGGTTGCCTTATGCCCTTTTTATAACCAGAAATTCCTCCTTTTCTCGCAACTGACAGCTGTCTCTCTCAATCCCACGCTTGGAGCGCAGGATCCACGCTCCAAGCGTGGAGCTTCTGCCATTTTTGTTTTCTCCACGCTCCAAGCGTGGAGTTCCACGCTTGAAGCGTGGACTCACTGTTCTGAAGTCCCTTCCCACGCTTCAAGCGTGGGTTCCTACGCTTGGAGCGTGGGGCTTCTGTCTGATTCTTCTTCTTACTCCTTTATTTGTTATTTTCCTCCTGTAAACATGAAGAATTTGAGTGAGAGAGTGTCTGACAATTTTATTCAATAATTTCACCACATATACACTTTTATACACAGTTTTAGATCTGATTTCCTGCTGTTTTTGATCTATAAAAGTATATATGCTGGGAGCATATCAAACAATTCCCAGATTTAAACATTGCTGTCCTCAGCAATAAACTGATTCAAACTTAGAACTTTGTACAGCAGTGTTTCAACACAATATCAACCAAACACTTGAAGAAATCATTATGTCATGCCTGACTGAATTCTGCAAGAATTTTGATGATGCCATCAATTCTCTGAAAATTCATGAATGTAATCTGAACATCCCTCACCAAGACAAACTATATCACTCTCACTCTTGTGTTTTTAGGGTATCAGACATACATAACCATCACAGCTGAAACACTGCCATAGGCTTGATCATATTCTCAAGATCCTTAAAATTGAAGGATTCAAACACATGCACTTAACTGATCAAAGGACTTTCAATGGTTTTAATTTGGCCTGGCTAAGGTAGGAATTTGTATGGAGAGTGGCTTCAAATGCTATGAGATTGACACTGAGAACTTATCAATTTTGCTCCACTAACTTGCCCACAGAATTTCGGGAAGTCAATTCCTATGTTTTGACCAATTTATTCACAATGCTTCACCCGCATGTTTTTCTTTTTTCCTTTTCTTTCTCTTTTCTTTCTTCTTTTCTTTCTTCCCTTTTTTTGTTTTTTTTTTTTTTTCCAATCTGCTTAGTGTAGTGGAGCTTACCTTAGATATTTTCTCTCTTTTTGAGAAAAATCAGTAGTTCAATCTCACTTAGGGTAAGTTTATCATGGATAGGTTAAGCAACAATTTGGTAATCACCAATGAATAGGTTCAAACCTCAAAGGGATAACAATGGAAGATTAATTATACAGGTGAGCTTTATGGCCAGAGCTATCAAGAACAAATTGCCTCATCATATCAGTTAAAATGCATGCCTTGTAGAGAAACAAACCAAGTTCTAGAGTGTCAGTACAGTGAGGCCTCTCAGAAAAATTTTACTGTCTAGGCTCAAACCTCAAGGCTATGATTTCAGACTAGATTTCACAGAGATATCAGGCATATCATCAATTCTAGCACATAATTTCAGACAGACGAACAATTCTAATCTCTACTCATGCCAAGTGACATCATGCCAAAACTTCAAAGCTTAATGTACTGGTGGTGGTGTGGTGAAGTGGTGTGGTGGTTGTGCAGTGGTGCGGTGGCGTGAAAGAATGGGGGAAGGAAGAGATGGAAGGGAAAGAGTAGGAGTGTGGGTGTGTGTGTGTATGTGTGTGGTGAAAAGGGGAAGTGGAAAGGGAAGGGGTGAGAGGGAGACGAAGGAGAAGCGTGAAGAGGGAAGGGGAAAAGGTGAGGGGGAAATGGGGAATAGGTGGGGGGGGAAAGAAAGAAAATAAAAGAAAAATGGGGGAAGGGGATGGGACGCGGCGCTTGGGAACTAGGGTTGCGCACTTAAAACCCTGTCCACGCTGCAAGCGTGGGATTCCACGCTTGAAGCGTGGACCTACTGCCTCTGACGTTCCTGATTCCTCTTCTACGCTGCAAGCGTGGAGTTCCACGCTTGGAGCGTAGACATTCTGTGTCTGATTTTTCCACTTCCATCCCCACGCTTCAAGCGTAGGGTTCTACGCTTGGAGCGTGGGACTACTGTCCCCTTTCGAGTTTCCTGCGCTGCAAGCGTGGGTTCCCACGCTTGGAGCGCAGACCTGCTGTCCTTGGCTCTTCAACTTCCCTTTCCACGCTCCAAGCGTAGGGTTCCACGCTTGGAGCGTGGAACTACTGCCTGTGTGTGGTTCCTGCGCTGCAAGCGTGGATTCCCACGCTTGAAGCGCCCAGCTTCTGTTCCAACTTATTTTCTACGCTCCAAGCGTAGGGTTCCACGCTTGGAGCGTGGACCCTCTGTCCCAAGTTTCTTTTCTATGCTTGAAGCGCAGAGTTCTACGCTTCAAGCGTAAACTCTCTGGAGCATTTTCACTTCCTTCTTTTATTCAATTTTTTTTTTTTTTTTTTAATTTTTCTCTGGTTATCTAAAAAAAATGAAAACAAGAAACAATAAAAGGATAAAAATGTTGGGTTGCCTCCCAACTAGCGCGTGTTTAACGTCCCGAGCCTGACGGTTACCTCATTTAAGTTGCAATTGAATGAAGGCGCAAAGCCACAACTTGTTTCAATACGGGTCCTCCATGGAAGAACTTCAATCTAGAGCCATTGACCTTGAAGGGTCTGTCGTCCTCCATGGAAGATATCTCAACAGTACCATATGGAAAGACCTTTTTAATCACAAAAGGTCCTGTCCACCTGGATTTCAACTTCCCTGGAAAAAGTTTCAATCGGGAATTGTATAACAATACCTGCTGACCAGGCTCAAACTCCTTGTGTTTAAGTTTGCTATCATGATACTTCTTCGCTTTTTCTTTATAAATCCTAGAGCTTTCAAAGGCTGAATTCCTAAACTCATCAAGCTCTAACAGTTGAAACTTTCGTTTCTCAAGAGCTGCTGTGGCATCAAAGTTTAGGAATTTAATAGCCCAAAAGGCTCTATGTTCAAGCTCCACTGGTAAATGACAAGCTTTCCCGTACACAAGCTGATAGGGAGACATTCCTATCGGAGTTTTGTATGCAGTTCGGTATGCCCACAGTGCATCATCCAGTCTTTTTGACCAATCCTTTAGAGAAATACTGACAGTCTTTTCCAGGATTCGCTTCAGTTCCCTATTGGAAACTTCCACTTGGCCACTTGTCTGTGGATGATAAGGTGTAGCGACCTTATGCCTGACACCATATTTTGTTAACAGATTTTCAAACTGCTTATTGCAAAAATGAGAGCCTCCATCACTTATGATTGCTCTTGGCACTCCAAATCTGGTAAAGATATTCTTTCTTAGGAAGTTTACAACCACCTTCGCATCATTAGTAGGAAGAGCTGTTGCCTCAACCCACTTAGAAACGTAATCCACAGCTACCAGAATGTACTGGTTGGAATAGGAAGATGGAAATGGTCCCATGAAATCAATCCCCCATAAATCAAATAATTCCACCTCCATAATAGTGTTTAGAGGCATTTCATCTTTCCGGGAAATGTTCCCTGTCTTTTGGCATCTTTCGCATTTTTCCACATACTCTCTGGCATCTTTGAAAAGAGTAGGCCAGTAATACCCACTTTGCAATACCTTTTGTGCAGTTCTGTTTCCACCAAAATGACCACCATAATCAGAATTGTGACAATGCCATAAAATTTCCTTGATTTCCAATTCTGATACACATCTTCTCAAGATTCCATCAGCACATTGGAAATACAGGAATGGATCATCCCATACATACCTCCTGGCATCATGTAAGAACTTTTTCACTTGTTGCTTTGTGAGATCAGGAGGTACTTTCTTGATGACCTTAAAATTAACAAAATCAGCAAACCATGGTTCCATATGTAGTGCAAAAATTGGTTCTTCAGATAATTTCACAGATATTGCAAGGACTTGTTCATCCGGAAAATAATCGTTGATCTCTAAAGCAGGATCATCTTGTAGGGTCTTCTCTCGGATTCTGGATAAGTGATCCGCAACCTTATTTTCCATTCCTGACTTGTCTTTGATCTCTAAATCAAACTCTTGAAATAACAACATCCACCTTAACAGCCGTGGTTTTGCATTTTGTTTAGAGATCAAATACTTTATTGCTGCGTGATCAGTAAAAATGATGGTCTTGGCACCAAGGAGATATGGTCTAAATTTATCAAGTGCATAGACCACAGCGAGCATCTCTTTCTCTGTTGTTGCATAGTTTACCTGTGCTTCATTCAGAACTTTGCTAGCATAATAAATTACGTGCAACAGTTTGTTTCTTCGTTGGCCAAGAACAGCACCAATAGCTAGATCACTAGCATCGCACATCAACTCAAATGGCATACTCCAATCAGGTGAAACCAAGACAGGAGCAGTAGTGAGTTTTTCCTTTAATAAATTAAAGGCTTTGAGACACGCATCGTCAAAAACGAACTCATTATCTTTCATGAGAAGTTGACTTAGTGGCTTGGCAATTTTTGAGAAGTCTTTGATGAATCTTCTATAAAAGCCAGCATGACCAAGGAAACTCCTCACTCCATTAACATTAATTGGAGGAGGTAGTTTTTCAATGAGCATTAGTTTTGCTCTATCAACTTCTATACCTTCCTTAGAAATTTTGTGTCCAAGCACAATGCCTTCTTGGACCATGAAATGACATTTTTCCCAGTTAAGGACCAGGTTTGTCTCTTGACATCTTTTCAGTACTTTAGATAAATTGCCTAAGCAATCATCAAAGCAAGAGCCAAATACCGAAAAGTCATCCATGAATACTTCTAAGAACTTTTCTACCATATCTGAGAAGATTGATAACATGCACCTTTGAAAAGTAGCAGGTGCATTGCACAATCCAAACGGCATTCTCCTATAGGCAAAAACGCCAAAAGGACAAGTGAATGCTGTCTTTTCTTGATCTTCTGGAGTCACTGCAATTTGATTATAACCACTGTACCCATCAAGGAAACAATAATATGAATGACCTGCTAACCTTTCCAGCATTTGATCCACAAAAGGGAGAGGAAAATGATCCTTCCTAGTTGCTTCATTAAGCCGTCTGTAGTCAACACACATTCTCCATCCAGTAATTGTCCTGGTAGAGATTAATTCATCCTTATCGTTCTTTACCACAGTGACACCTCCTTTCTTTGGTACAGTTTGTACAGGACTCACCCATGCAGTATCTGATATTGAATAAATCATTCCAGCATCAAGAAGTTTAACTACTTCTTTTCTCACCACTTCTTTCATCATGGGGTTCAATCTCCTTTGAGGCTGCCTTACAGGTTTGATATCATTCTCCATGAGAATTTTATGCGTACAGAAAGAAGGGCTTATACCCTTAAGATCAGCCATGGACCATCCTAAAGCAGTCTTATGCTTTAAAAGAATTTCTTTCAGTTTCTTCTCATCATTAGCAGATAACCTGTTATTTATGATCACTGGATATGTTTCATTGTCACCCAGGAACATATACTTTAAGGCTGGAGGTAACTCCTTAAGATCAACTTTAGGAGCACCTATTTCCTTGTCAGAAGTCTTCTGTTCAAGCAACTCATTAGCAACTTTAATGTCTTCCTCAAAAGGGATATGATCTCTTTCTTGCAATTCAACAGTAAATTCTTGCAAGGGAGTTTCATCTTCATGCATCACTTCCTCTAAGACATTAATTTCAAAACAATCACTATCATCATCTGGTCTTTTTATTGCATCAAAGACATTGACAGTGATTGTGTCTTCATTCATCCTTAGCACCAGCTTTCCCTGTTCTACATCAATCATTGCACGGGCTGTGGCCAGGAAAGGTCTACCCAATATGAGAGGCATTTCATTCTCAACCTCCATATCAAGCACAATAAAATCAGCCGGAAAGATGAACTTGTCAATTTTTACCAGAACATCTTCGACTATTCCACTTGGTTTCCTCAAGGATCTATCAGCCAGCTGAAGAGAAACCAGAGTAGGCTTCAATTCAGTGATCCCTAAGGCTTTACAAACAGATAAGGGCATCAGATTAATACTTGCCCCTAAATCACACAAAGCTTTGCCAATCTTTGTGTCTCCTATTTCAATTTCAATATTAAAGCTTCCAGGATCACGAAGTTTGGGAGGAAACTTCCTAGTGATAATAGCACTGCACTTCTCATTAAGTGCAACTGTTTGGCATTCCTGTAGCTTTTGCTTCCTGGAAAGGAGGTCTTTCATGAATTTGGCGTAGTTTGGCATATTAGCCAATGCTTCAGCGAACGGAATGTTCACATGCAATTTCTTGAAAAGATCAAGAAATCTGTCATAACTCTTGGCTTTTAATTCTGGCTTCAACCTTCCAGGATAAGGTGCCATTTCAGCAGATACTCTTCACTGAGTTCAAATTTTTCTTTTGGAAGAGTAACTGTTTCCTTCTCATCATCAGTTGGTTTCAATACCTCAGGAGATTCTTCTTTTTCTTTTTCAGGTTTCTCCTCTTGTTCAATCTTCTTTTCCTTCTCAATAGGTTTTGGTGGTGATGATACCACTTTCCCACTTCTAGTTGTAACTGCCAAACAATCTTCCTTGGGGTTAGTAGTAGTGTTACCAGGAAAGGTACCTGGAGCTCTATCAGATAATTGTTGGGCTAGTTGACCAATCTGATATTCCAGGTTCTTGATTGAAGCTTTTGTATTTCTGGAATCAGCTCTGCTCTCCTCAATGAAAGCATTGGTACTTCTTTGATTAGCCTTACTTTCCTCCATGAAAGCGTTAGTACTTTGTGCTAATGTTCCGACTAAACGCTCCAGGTCAGAAGGCTCTTTTTTTGGAATAGGTGGTGGTTTTAGATAGTTGTCTGATGTCATATCTAAACCAGTACCTTGATAATTTTTCCTCTGGTAATTATTACCACCAGCAGCATTATTTTGATTTCTTGAGAAATTTTGATTAGGGCGCTGATCATACCAAATACCATTTACCTGAAATTGTTGAGTAGAATCTGAGGACATCAATGTAGGACAAGTATTGGTATCATGATCTTCATGACAATACTCACAATCAAGGACAACTGCGCTTGCTTGAACTTTGGAAAGTTGCATCCTTTCAAACTTCGCATGCAGATTGGACATTTGTTGGGACAACAACTTTTGTTCGGCCAACATTGCACTATTATCATTGATCGGCACTGCTTCCCTTTTCCCGGTCCTTATAGATGTTTCATTCTCGTTCTTAGCTAACTTGTCAATAAGATGATATGACTCAGAAGCTAGTTTATCACCCAAAGAACCGCCTGCTGCAGTATTAATCACCAATTTTGTTTCTGGTAAACAACCATTGAAGAAGATTCTCACTTGGTCCCCTTGAGATAGGTTATAATGAGGAACCTTTCTCATGAGGGCCTTGAATCTATTCCAAGAAGCGCAGATGGTCTCTCCAAATTGTTGTTTGAAGGAGGTGATATCATTCACCATGTTGTTGTATTTCTCCATGGGGAAGAACTCTGCAAAGAATTTTTCAGATAAATTGTCCCAAGAAATGATGCTATCCGCAGGTTGTCTTTCCATCCAATCAAGAGCTTTTCCCTTAACAGAAAAAGGAAAAAGTCTTAATCGTATTGCATCATCAGAAACATGTGGAGGCTTTGTAGAGTCACAGATTCGTAAAAATCTGTCAATGAATCTGTGAGGATCTTCATTGTCCTCTCCTCCATACTTTTCTCTCTCGGCCAACTGAATGATGTTGGACTTGAGTTCCCATTGATTGTTCCCAAGTTCTGGTGGAACAATTCCAGCATTGGGCCTGTTGAAGACAGGCGTGAGGATGGTGTTCATCCTAGGATCAGCATTCTGATTAGGAGCAGCCATCTCTAGGGTTTCAGCTACTGGAATGGGAGTTGTCTGTGCCCTTTTTCTTTCCTTCTCTTTTTGAGCAATTCGTTCGCTTCTCCTTAGAAAAGCACTGCTTTGCATACAACTTCAGAGAAAAGATTAGTAGCACAGATTCAAAACAAAAATAAAATAACATAAAATAAAAAAAACAATTTAATCTTTAAAATCAAGATTAATTGATTTAAGAAAAACACTCCCCGGCAACGGCGCCAAAAACTTGACGTGAATCGGCAAGTGTACCGAATCGCGCAAGTAATACAGTGATAAATCACAGTTCGTATCCACAGAGAGTGTGTTTAAATCAATTAAAACTCTTTCTTTTAAGATTAAATATTTCAAAAGGGTTTTGACACGAATGTCAGGATTGTGTGGAAATTTGATTTGTAAATTTAAAAGACTTGTTTTTGGTTCTTTTTGAAAAAGAATTGAAATAAGGGTTTAAATATATGAGAAAAGCGCTGTAGTAGGGAACACTCACCAATGATCCCCACCTTTTACTCTGGATTAAGTTAAGTATTAATATATAAATCGTGAACTTAGATAATTATCAGATAAAAGTATCAATAGTTAATTCTCAATCCCTTGAGGAATTAACCCTTTAATCTCATATAGAACCCTAATTCCTTGAGGTGCCCTATATGAGATCAAGCATAAAGATCGATAATTGAAACATCTACAATATGAATCATGTCTATGTCTAGATCATGTTCATACCGTCGTTCTATCCCCTTTCCGGATTAAAGACCTCAGATCCCTCTTGTTGGCCCTAATCCTCAGATTTATTATTACTTACTAGATTGATCGGATCTAATAATAACAATAACAATACGATCAGAATAGAACGAAATTCAAAAGATAAATATATTCATAAAAACTCAATCCATTGTATCAGGGGTTCACAAGGGTTCGTGACCCTAACTACAGCAAAGAGGTTCTAGCCAACCATTATCATGGCTAGAATCCAATATTCAATTGAAAAACAAAAACTAAAAGAACTACAGAAAGGTAGAAGAAGAGCTCTCTCTCAGATCTTCCGCCTCCGAATGATCTCAGTTGTGTAGAATATCAGATGTCCTTCTAGGGTTGCCTTATGCCCTTTTTATAACCAGAAATTCCTCCTTTTCTCGCAACTGACAGCTGTCTCTCTCAATCCCACGCTTGGAGCGCAGGATCCACGCTCCAAGCGTGGAGCTTCTGCCATTTTTGTTTTCTCCACGCTCCAAGCGTGGACTCACTGTTCTGAAGTCCCTTCCCACGCTTCAAGCGTGGGTTCCTACGCTTGGAGCGTGGGGCTTCTGTCTGATTCTTCTTCTTACTCCTTTATTTGTTATTTTCCTCCTGTAAACATGAAGAATTTGAGTGAGAGAGTGTCTGACAATTTTATTCAATAATTTCACCACATATACACTTTTATACACAGTTTTAGATCTGATTTCCTGCTGTTTTTGATCTATAAAAGTATATATGCTGGGAGCATATCAATTGGATATTCACGAAATGCAGAAAATGCATTCTGTCGTGAGATATCCGGATATTGTCGGGCAGATATCCGGATATCAGTATCCGGATATGATATCCGGATATCCATATCCGGATATGGGGACAGCAACGAACCTGTTTCGGTAAAAATTCGATATCTTGAGCTACAGAGCTCCAAATCGAGTGCCGTTTGGACCTATGTGTAGCTAACACATAAGGCTATAACCCTGTAAAATTTCGTAGCCATTGGATAAGTGGTTTGATCTCAGTGTTAGTTTAAAGTCGCGTCTTGGTTGCTGGAAATTCAGTTGGCAGCAGTCACTTTGCGAAAATCATAACCGGAGTTATACAACTCCGATTGAGGCATAAAGTATATCGTTGGAAACCTAAAGATGTCTAGTTTAACATTGTAAATATTAGAATATTAATATTGATATAATTATTGGTCTAAAACAGATTGTGATTCTGCTGTGTTTGGACTTTGAGTTTGTGCGGACTCTTGGCTTGGATAGCTAGCTTGCAAGGTAAGCTTTCGTGTCCTCGGTTTAGCCATTTTGATGTTCCACCATGTCCCATGGGGATGGGTTTATGCATGCTGTGTTACATGCTTTGATTATTTTGGAAATGCTGTTGAGCTGTTTATATGTAATGAGCTATTATGATATGCATGTGGTGTCCACCTAGACGGCAATCCTGAGTATGTAGTACATACAAGATGGAGAAGCATGTGGGTGAGGTGCAGGTAGTATCCATGTACTCATGTAGGCATAGACGTATTCCTACATTTCTTTGGCCAGTAGATTTGAAAGCACACATGACATGATTAATTGCTGCATCGCATGATTTTAGAACTTATACTGTAATACTGTTTTTAGAACTTATATTACACATGTAAGTGAGCTTGGGGTGGAGACTCCTTGAGGACCCCTTGTCTTACTGAGATTTCTTGTTAGAGATCTCACCCCACGTTTGGGGAATGCTTATTTCAGGATCAGGTAATGTTGAGGGCTCAGGTGGCAGGAGGCCAGAGCTGAGTTGATATTGATATGTTGTTCTGCTGGATTGACTGCTGTTATGTTTTCTGCTTATTTATGTTAAGTTTATGTTGAGACTATTTGTGGGCATTGTTGCCTTATTTGGTGAGCATGGGGTTTGTCCATGCCACATGATTGTTATCGTCTTTTTAAATTAATGTTGTAATTAAAGTATTAGGATTTTGACCCAGGCTACTTGTGTAGACCTGTGGCTTTAGATACTCACTTATATTTATATGAGGTATTCCAGTTAGATGTCTTGCAATTTACATACAGGCAGTATTTTTATGAAAATGATTAAGTAATCAAGTTGGTTAAGTTAATGACGTCATAATTGAATTAAAGAAAAAAAGTTATTCCGCATTTTAATTAAGCGTGGCTTAATACGATAGTGTGTTAACAATCCGGGTTAACACGGGCTGTTACATTTTATGGTATCAGAGCACTTTCTAGGGAAAAGCCTGTATGTATTGCAATAACTTAGGATGAGTCGTTGCGTGTCTACTTTGTGTTCTCTCTGACTGGTGTGTGTAATGATAATGCATATGTGACCACATGGCGTGGGCCTGATCAACTCATTCTTTGTGTAACTTGTGCAGAGTCATGGTGCCCCCAAGGAGGAACACTAGTACGAGTGAGGATCAGACGGATCCTGTCCTGGCTGCATTGGCTGAGATGCAGGCGGCCCGACTAGCCGACCAGGAAGCCACGAGGCTGGCAAACCGGGCAATGCTGGACGCTATTCGAGATGCGAACCGGCAAACCACGGCAGAGGTTCTGGAGGAAAACCGGATGGCCAACATGACTATGATGAGGGTCATGTTGGAGGAGTTGAGGGCTGGTCCTGCTGCGGGCCAGGGTCCTCCACCACCTCCACCGCCGCCACCGCCTCCACCTCCGCCTAGTCAACAGGAGGACACCCAGAGCCAGATGGGTGAGGGTAGTCATTTGACGGGGGCTATGCAGACTATCCCCGTACTTGCTGAGGATCGTGACGAGATCGATCGCCGGCTGAATGCTTTCCGTAAGCATAAGCCACCTACCTTCGACGGATCGTATGATCCCATTGCTGCTGCCAGATGGCTACAGGCGCTGGACAAAATTTTCCGGATCATGCAATGCACCGATCCGCAGAAGCTGCTGTTCGCCACGTACATGCTGGAGGGCGAGGCCCATGAGTGGTGGACCAACCTATCTCAGGTCTACGAGATGCAGGGCCATGTGATGACGTGGCCATTCTTCGAGGAGAGCTTCCTGGGTCAGTACTTCCCTTATGACTCACAGGAGAGGAAGCAGGGAGAGTTTGACCGGTTGGTACAGGGCTCGTTGTCTGTTGACGAGTACCTGGCCAAGTTTAATGAGCTGGTCAAGTTCTCTCATTTCCGCATGGCGAGACCGACTCGTATTTTTCTAGCGGCCAAGTTCCGGAGGGGACTTAATGAGGATATTGCTGGACATCTCGCTGGTTCTGCTTCGAGAGACTTCGGAGCGTTGGTGCAGCAGTGCCGCGACATCGAGGACTACTGCCGGGCGAGTCAGGCCAAGAGGGCCAAGGTTGAGGTGCCGCAGAGCACTGGTGGTTCCAATCCCTGGAAGAACAAGAATTTTGCCCACAAGGGCAAGGGCAAACCACCGTTGGCGGCTAAGCAAGCGCCAAACCAGTTCAGAAAGACTGCCACTCCGGGGAACACAGCTAGACCTCCTGCTTCCAGATGTTCTGGATGCGGGAAGTCACATTTTGGGCCGTGCTCTACCGGACAGTTGATATGCTTCCAGTGTGGCAAGGAGGGCCACTATTCCAGAGATTGCCCGACGGCAAGAGTTGCTGCAGTGCAGGCTGTGCCATTGCAGATGGTTCCTACTGGGGCACCAGCCGTGCCACCTACCACCGGACGAGTCTACACACTTGATCGTCAGCAGTCGGACAGAGCTCCGAACCTGGTCAGAGGTACTGTTACCATTGGTGGATCAGCTATTGATGTTTTATTTGATTCCGGGGCAACGCACTCTTTTGTTGCTACCCCTATTGCTGTGGGGCTTGAGTTGCCCAGTGATGTGCTTTCTCCACCGATGCGGGTTACCACCGCCACCGGAGAAAAATGTTTGACCTCCACTGTTCATCGCGATGTAGCGTTTCAGTGGGATGGCCGTGACTTCTTGGTAGATCTGATAGGATTGCCGATGGCCAACCTTCAAATTATTTTGGGCATGGATTGGTTGTCCAGAAACTGTGCAATGATTGACTGTTGTGCCAAGAAAGTGGTGATGTCTCCGGGTGGGTCCACAGCCAGTTCCTCACCGTTCATTTCAGTCCTGCAGGCGAGGAGGGCCTTGAGAGCAGGGGCATTTGGCTATGTTATGTTGGGAGGTTTGGTGAGTGGGACACAGGAGGATCTCACTGGCATTCCTGTGGTGAGGGAATTCCTCGAGGTGTTTCCCGAGGAGATTCCTGAGTTTCCACCGCAGAGGGAGATAGAGTTCTCCATCGACCTATTGCCTGGTGTGGGGCCTATATCGTTGGCTCCATACCGGATGTCGCCACCAGAGTTGGCGGAGCTGAAGAAGCATATCGAGGAGCTTTCAGCAAAAGATTTTATTCGGCCGAGTGTGTCTCCCTGGGGAGCACCGGTCATATTTGTTAAAAAGAAAGATGGGACCATGCGGTTGTGCACCGACTACAGACAGTTGAGCAAGGTGACAATCAAGAACAAGTATCCTCTTCCACGCATTGACGATTTGCTGGATCAGCTCAGGGGTGCTTGTGTGTATTCCAAGATTGATCTCCGGTCCGGTTATCATCAGATACGGGTAAAGCCGGAGGATGTCCCAAAGACAGCGTTTCGCTCGAGGTACGGGCACTACGAGTACTTGGTGATCCCGTTTGGACTCACCAATGCACCCGCAGTGTTCATGGACTACATGAACAGGATCTTCCAGCCGTACCTAGATCAGTTTGTGATCGTCTTCATTGACGACATTTTGATCTACTCCAAGACGGAGGAGGAGCATACCGAGCACTTGAAGATTGTGCTGCAAGTGCTAAAAGAGAAAAAGCTCTATGCGAAGCCGTCAAAATGCGAGTTTTGGCTCAAGGCGGTGAAATTTCTGGGTCATGTAATTTCTGCTAATGGAGTTGCAGTTGATCCGAACAAGATTGAGGCCGTGATGGACTGGGAGAGGCCCAAGACGGTTACAGAAGTGAGAAGCTTCCTGGGTTTGGCAGGCTACTATCGGAGGTTCATAGAAGGATTTTCCAAGATGGTGCTACCGATGACTCGCCTTACCCGAAAGGAGACTTCATTCGTGTGGACACATGAGTGTGAGGAGTGTTTCCAGGAGTTGAAGGAGAGACTGACTACTGCTCCTGTGTTAGTCCTTCCTGATCCTGCGGAGCAATTCGAATTATACTGCGATGCCTCTGGTAAAGGACTTGGCTGTGTGCTGATGCAGAAAGGGAAAGCGGTTGCTTACGCTTCAAGACAGTTGAAACCTCATGAGGAGAACTACCCGACTCACGACTTGGAGTTGGCAGCCATCGTTTTTGCTTTCAAGATTTGGAGGCATTACCTGTTTGGCATGAAGTTTGCTGTATTCAGCGATCACAAGAGCTTGAAGTATCTGTTCGACCAGAAGGAGCTGAACATGAGACAGCGAAGATGGATGGAGTTCTTGAAGGACTACGACTTTGAGTTGAGGTACCATCCTGGCAAGGCCAATGTGGTAGCCGACGCTTTGAGTCGGAAATCCGTGAGCCTATCCAGTTTAATGATGAACGACTACGAGGTGATCGAGAAGTTCAGAGACTTGAGAGTGAACTCCTTGTTTGGGGGTGCACTGCTTGAGATGGAAACAGCAGAAGTGATCAATGAGCTGATGGAAAAGATCAAAGAGGCGCAAGTGCAAAGAGAATGCCTTGATTATGTGAAGAACCAGGACGGTGTGTCTTGGAACGAGGACGGACTGCTGCTGTTCCAGAAGAGGATTGTTATTCCTCGAGGGCCATTGACCGAAGAGGTTATGACAGAGGCTCATAAAGGCCGGTTCACTATCCACCCTGGTGCCACAAAAATGTACCAGGACTTAAAGAGAAATTTTTGGTGGCCGGGCATGAAGAAGGACATAGCGGTCTACGTGTCCAAGTGTCTTATTTGCCAGAAAGTAAAGATTGAGCACCAGAAACCGTCTGGTAAACTTCAACCTCTGGAGATTCCACAGTGGAAGTGGGAAAGTATTTCCATGGACTTCGTGGTGGGATTGCCTAAAACTCAGGCTGGTTGTGATTCTATCTGGGTCATAGTGGACAGATTGACCAAGTCTGCCCATTTTCTTCCAGTGAAGGTGAGCTTCACTACAGAGCATTTGGCCAAGCTATACGTCCGCGAGATTGTGAGGCTTCACGGGGTGCCCGAGAGTATCATCAGTGATAGGGACCCGAAGTTCACATCTCGGTTCTGGGAGGCGCTGCAGGAGGCTTTTGGTACGCAGTTGAGATTGAGTACCGCCTATCACCCTCAGACTGACGGACAGACTGAGCGGACCATCCAGACATTGGAGGACATGTTAAGAGCTTGCACGTTGGAGCAGGGTTCTGCATGGGATAGGTACCTTCCGTTGGTTGAATTTTCATACAACAACAGTTTTCATGCTAGTCTGGGCATGGCACCCTACGAGGCGCTGTACGGTAGGAGGTGTCGGACTCCTACCTGCTGGTCTGAGGTTGGAGATAAAGAGCTGTTTGGCTTGGACTTTGTCCAAGATACTACCCTACAGATCCAGATGATCAGGGAAAAGTTGAAGCAGGCGCAGAATCGTCAGAAGAGCTACTACGATGTCAAGCATCGACCACTGGAGTTCAGTGAGGGTGAGCACGTGTTTGTGAAACTTTCACCTGTCACCGGTGTTGGACGGGCACTCGGCGTGAGGAAGTTGAGCCCGCGATTCATTGGGCCCTACCAGATCCTTGGTAGAGTAGGACCAGTTGCCTATCGACTCGCCTTACCTCCGAACCTAGCCAACATCCACGACGTGTTTCACGTGTCTCAGCTTCGAAAGTACATAGCAGACCCTTCGCACGTGGTGCAGCCGGATGACGTGGAGGTTCGGGAGAACCTAAAGACTCCCGTCGGACCACTCAAGATTCTCGATCGAGGCGAGAAACAACTTAGGAGCAAGATCATTCCGATGGTCAAGGTGCAGTGGACTGGGCGTAGTCCCGAGGAGTGCACATGGGAGCGAGAGGATGAGCTTCTCCGACAGTATCCCGACTTTCGAGACAGGTATGTTTCTGATTTTGAGGACAAAATCCTTAAAAAGGTGGGGTGAATGTAAGAACCCGCACCGTTAATTAAGGTAATTAGTGAATTAATTATGTTAATTAGGAAATAATTCCATAATTGACCCTAAGAATTATTAATGGGCTTAGATAATTATATTGAGCGAGTAAAAATGCTGAAAGTCGCTTTTCGGAAGAAAAGCGCAGATACCGGTTCTGCTACTCGGTATAAATGCGTACCGGAAAAGTATCCCGGAAAATTATAACGAACGCATGATAATTACTAGAATATTATGTAGGACTTGTAAATCAAGTTTCAAGTCAAAATGACGTAATCTGATGCCAGAACTGATACTGGCTATGGAAAAGCGCGTACCGGAAAGGTGCTCCGAAAAATAAAATAAAAATATGACAAATCTTAGAAAAATGCGTAGGTCTAGAATCCAAAGTTTGAGATCAAGATCTTTTACTTTGCAATTAAGGCTAATACTGTGCGATTAGTGGCTTGTGCCTATAAATAGGCACATTAGCACAAAACCCTAGGCATTTGGTAGCCACCTACGTAGAGTGTTTTTGTGCTGCAGCTGCCACTTCCCTTCTTCTTCTTCTTCTTCTTCTTCTTCTTCTTCTTCTTCTCTTTTTCTTCCTTCTTCTTTCCTTAGCCAAGTGATCACCTTTCATGCTTGTTTAAACATTTGTGAAGGTGAGAGTTAATCTTGGGGCTGCATTGTGGCCATCATTCTGAGTTGAGAGGTAGTTAGTGAGCATGAGTTTGAAGCTTAAGTAATGGCTACTTTGTGGTAGTCATTGTGAGCTTCAAAGTGCCTTCTTGTGGTGCAAGAACCCACCTTGAAGTGCCATTTTCGTGCTCCTACTTAGGCTGAGTTTGAGGAACCTTGGAGAGCTCCAAGAGCACTGCCTATTCTGTTTTTGAGCTTTGGTAAGTTATACCAACTATGATCATGGGTTTAAATGCTTAAAAATGGAACCTTGATGCATGTATTGAGCTAAGTTAATAACTTAAGGGTGGGGTAGGTTAAACACACCTAGAAATGCATGTTTAAGTGCCTTTAATCGGTTAAAAAGTTGAACCTATGGATTGGATATTCACGAAATGCAGAAAATGCATTCTGTCGTGAGATATCCGGATATTGTCGGGCAGATATCCGGATATCAGTATCCGGATATGATATCCGGATATCCATATCCGGATATGGGGACAGCAACGAACCTGTTTCGGTAAAAATTCGATATCTTGAGCTACAGAGCTCCAAATCGAGTGCCGTTTGGACCTATGTGTAGCTAACACATAAGGCTATAACCCTGTAAAATTTAGTAGCCATTGGATAAGTGGTTTGATCTCAGTGTTAGTTTAAAGTCGCATCTTGGTTGCTGGAAATTCAGTTGGCAGCAGTCACTTTGCGAAAATCATAACCGGAGTTATACAACTCCGATTGAGGCATAAAGTATATCGTTGGAAACCTAAAGATGTCTAGTTTAACATTGTAAATATTAGAATATTAATATTGATATAATTATTGGTCTAAAACAGATTGTGATTCTGCTGTGTTTGGACTTTGAGTTTGTGCGGACTCTTGGCTTGGATAGCTAGCTTGCAAGGTAAGCTTTCGTGTCCTCGGTTTAGCCATTTTGATGTTCCACCATGTCCCATGGGGATGGGTTTATGCATGCTGTGTTACATGCTTTGATTATTTTGGAAATGCTGTTGAGCTGTTTATATGTAATGAGCTATTATGATATGCATGTGGTGTCCACCTAGACGGCAATCCTGAGTATGTAGTACATACAAGATGGAGAAGCATGTGGGTGAGGTGCAGGTAGTATCCATGTACTCATGTAGGCATAGACGTATTCCTACATTTCTCTGGCCAGTAGATTTGAAAGCACACATGACATGATTAATTGCTGCATCGCATGATTTTAGAACTTATACTGTAATACTGTTTTTAGAACTTATATTACACATGTAAGTGAGCTTGGGGTGGAGACTCCTTGAGGACCCCTTGTCTTACTGAGATTTCTTGTTAGAGATCTCACCCCACGTTTGGGGAATGCTTATTTCAGGATCAGGTAATGTTGAGGGCTCAGGTGGCAGGAGGCCAGAGCTGAGTTGATATTGATATGCTGTTCTGCTGGATTGACTGCTGTTATGTTTTCTGCTTATTTATGTTAAGTTTATGTTGAGACTATTTGTGGGCATTGTTGCCTTATTTGGTGAGCATGGGGTTTGTCCATGCCACATGATTGTTATCGTCTTTTTAAATTAATGTTGTAATTAAAGTATTAGGATTTTGACCCAGGCTACTTGTGTAGACCTGTGGCTTTAGATACTCACTTATATTTATATGAGGTATTCCAGTTAGATGTCTTGCAATTTACATACAGGCAGTATTTTTATGAAAATGATTAAATAATCAAGTTGGTTAAGTTAATGACGTCATAATTGAATTAAAGAAAAAAAGTTATTCCGCATTTTAATTAAGCGTGGCTTAATACGATAGTGTGTTAACAATCCGGGTTAACACGGGCTGTTACACTTGTTATCCCTTGCTGCCCATTACAATAGGGATATAAATCAATTTGATGTGAAAAATGTTTTCCTCAATGGTGAGTTAGAAGAAGAAGTCTACATGGAAATCCCGCCTGATTTTGATTCTGTGAAGGGAGAAAATAAATTTTGTAGATTAAAAAAGCCTTATATGGATTGAAGCAGTCACCCCGTGCCTGGTTTGGAAGGTTTACTAAGGTTATGATGACCTTAGGATACAGACAGAGTCAAGGAGATCACACTCTTTTCTTCAAACACTCCCATAATGGGAAGCTTACTGTGCTCCTTGTATATGTTGATGATATTTTTATCACAGGTGATGATTCTGTGGAGAAACAGATTCTGCAAACACGGCTTGCCTCTGAGTTTGAAATCAACGACCTTGGGAAACCGAGATATTTCCTAGGGATAGAAGTAGCTCATTCAAGGAAAGGAATTTTCATCAGCCATAGGAAATATGTTCTTGATCTTCTCAAAGAAGCAGGAAAGCTCGGGTGTAAACCCTCTAATACTCCTATTGAGCATAATCATAAGATAGGCTATGAAGAGGAGAGTCCTCCAGTTGATAAAGGACAATATCAATGGCTAGTTGGGAAATTGATATATCTGGCTCATAATAGACCAGACCTAGCTTATGCTGTTAGTGTTGTCAGTCAGTTTATGCACGATCCAAAGGAGAAACACATGCAGGCAGTAGAGAGAATCCTTCAGTATCTTAAAGATACTCCTGCTAAAGGATTGTTGATCCGAATGGATGACAATCTATCTTTAGAAGTCTACACCGATGCTGATTATGCTGGATCCGTGACTGACCGTCATTCTACCACTGGTTATTGCATGTTTCTTTGTGTTAACTTGGTGACATGGAGAAGTAAGAAATAAGATGTTGTTGCCAGATCAAGTGCAGAAGCTGAATTTCGAGCTATGACTCAAGGCATTTATGAGTTACTGTGGCTTAAAATTGTACTTGATGATCTCAAAATAAAATGTGAGGGACTTATGAAACTGCTATGTGATAATAAATCTGCTATTTGTATAGCTCATAATCCAGTTCAACATGATCTGACTAAACATATTTAGGCCGACCGTCATTTCATCAAAGAGAAACTTTATAGTGGGCTGATTACCACTCCATAAATTCCCATTGGGCGTCAATTAGCTGATCTATTGACAAAAGGACTTCCTTCAGAAAGATTTCAAGAACTTACTAGCAAGCTGGGAATGATAAATACATATTCCTCAGCTTGAGGGGGAGTATTGTAAATATTAAGTCTTCTATTATTTAGGTTTATTTGTTGTATTGGGCCAAGCCCATTAGGTCAGATATTAGGTTAAGAATTAAGGTTTTCATTCTCTATATATAGAGAACTCTTTGTACAGATTAAACACATAATTAATAATATTTTCTGATTACCCTTTTCAAGTAATACAAAATGGCAATGGAATTTGAAGCACACTTGAGCTCTTATGAGCACAATCACAGAAAAGTTTACAATTTAATTAATATTAACTTGGTTCCGTATTTGTCATCTTAATTCCCAAATTGGCTCAATATTATGTTTAATACAGTGTTTCAAACAAATGAAGGAAATGCATGGTAGTAGTTGCACGATTGGTGTCAAGAAGCAGAATGTTGCAAAGAAACAAAATGTTTCGGTGTCCTCTATATTTAGTAACGATAGTGATGAATAATTAATAATGGAACGTTACTCTTGCAGCTCTGAATCAGCATGATGCCATATCTTCAGTGGTCATTTGGTGATTTGAGTATAAACAATGTTAGAAAAAAATATTACCTGCTTATCAATGTGACTGTTATGCATATGCAAGGATTATGTTTACGTGAGTGACATGACAATGCTTGCTTCCATTACTATGAGTCTATGATGCTCATATTATTGAATTAGTGGCTTGAAGCCGTTACAAATGCTTTGCTTAAACTGAATGCTGACTGGAGATATCTTTGTTGGTTAATGGTTACAAGATACGTATCCCCGAACTGACAACATGTTTATTTTTTGGTCAGTTTAATGGACTGAGACCATTATTGATGATTTTAATGTTAAAAGAAGTCTGAAACGAAAAACAATTTTAAATAACGATTAAAAGTTTTATTTTGTTTTCATTAGTTTGCAATGTGATTTACTTTAATTTTAAAAAATAATTAGAATGTGATTTGTTATGGTGTTCAAAATAAAATTTATTAAAATTTATTTAAAATTTTACATATGGTTAAAAAAATTATAAAATGAAGTTGACCAAAAAGATAGTAATCAAACGAGTTTTGTGTTTTTTATCTTTGAAAACATGTTTTCAAAATAAAATTACCAAGCAAGTTTTTCTGTTTTTAAAGTTTTAACACTCTTTTAAAAACAATTTTATCAAACGGATTTTTTTCCTTCTTTTATTCAGAAAAACAGTTTTTATAAACTATTCTACAAAACTATTTTAAGAAAAAAAATCCTGAACACATCAAATGTAACACCTTGTTAGTGACCGGTAATGTTATCATTAATTATGATATTACGCGTGGTTACAATCACAACAGTTCATTTAAAAATTACGATAAAACTTTTTCTTTTAATACTGTTTATAAAATCCTTATGTTTATAAAACGTACGTATTCAACTTTTTCCAAAATTATGATTGCAACTCAAAATTATCGCGGAATCATAAATACTATTGCTTAACATCATAAACTTCTATTTAAAGCTGCTAAGTGGTTCCCATAAATCAACAAAGCACAAATATACAATTTGACATTTTACCTGCTTTAGGTACATTTAGTTTTATCAAAACTGCAACTAGACTACTTGTCCATAAATTTCCATCTTTTGATATGTTGTTTTAAACTCTTTTATCTTTCCAACAAAGTATCACATGCCCCATTTGGAGTTCTACAACCTCGGATACGCTCACCTTAAAACTGTCAAAACTGCATTTTCTAGTACACAAACGTACTTCACTGCTTTTCAAACTTCAGATTTCACAAGTCTATTTTTCACCAAACTTTAATATGTTCTAGGAGACACCTCAAGCTTCATTTTGATATGTCATAAGCCTAATTTGGATAAGAAATGAGAAAGATATGGATTTATCAAAAACGTGTAACAATGTTGTCAACTTACGGCGCGAATTGAACAGCTCTCATTCAAATGCAAACTGGGCAGTTTCTATAACTCCAAATGATACCAAATTTTATGATAATATAGGGAACATCCTAAACTTCAAAATAAGATATGGTATTTGGACCACTGTGGAGAAATTTATGGTCTCTCAAAGTTAGGGTACAATCCCACTATTTTTCTAGAAATTTCAACAGAATCTCCTTTGTTTTTACAACTTTTTCCACTTTGAACAAGTGTGTTCCAATACTCAAAAAGGGTACCTAATTGACCAAAATGTGGCATCCAAAAGATCAACAAATCTTGGTGCATTTACAACCCACAATATACTTTAATACCTCTCATTACTTTTCATACACAATATCCCATTGTCATTCATTATAATTAAACATCATTAATAACTACAATAGGCCTAAAGCCCTTCCATCACATACATCAATATTTACGTACACAAAGTTCTCCAATAATACAATTACATTTACATCAACTATCAAATTTAACTATTGCATCATTAACATAATAATCAAATGACTTAGAAACAAAAGCATGAACAACTCTAAGCATGTCCACAACATCTCATATAAGACCAATGTTCATACACTAAGTCAATGATACAAAATAAGCAGCAACCATGTGCATCAAAATAATATCTCAAAATGTCAAGTAAATCCTCATGTACTCTTATGTACATGTGAAAATACTCCATATGCTCGTATCCACGCTAGATGAGCTTCTTTCCCAAAGCTTCTCCAACAGCACTAGTGGTACCTAAAAATAATACCCCATAATGCGGGATTAGATTTAACAATCTCAGTAAACCACAGATCCTGGAGGGTCACTCCACCCAATGGCTCACTTAAATGTGCAAACAATAATAATATACATATAGTACATTATACCATCATCTAGTCAATCAATCAATCAAATAATCAACAACTAATTGGGCACAAATCCAAGAACATCCATCAGGGATATTGTTGAAGGATCTCATTATATAACTCGTGAGACATTCCTAGAGTATTAACAACTCTAAGGCCAACGCCAACCGGGACCCCCATAGAGAGTCCTATCCAACGAAAATCCCTCCAATGTCTACTGATCAGAGAACACGAAATCAGGCCTCACGGCAATCAGGCCGAACGAGCAATCAAGCTTAATAAGCAATCAGGCTTCACAAACAACATGCATATTTCACAGAACATATTATATGCATGAACATACTTTATTAAATATTATCACAAGTCACAAATTCCAACCATTCCCAACGGACATGGTGGAGCATGAAAAGGTACTAACCCCAGGACACACAAAAGTTTACCTGTAAAAAGTTCCACAACCAAGTTCGCAAACCAACAGAGAGAAGCTTCCAAAGCTTAATCCTCCAAGATTGGAACAAAGATAGTCAACCTACAATGATTATATCACAATATGATCAATCACATGATTGACAAAACAAGAGATTTACAAAACAATAACCCCCCACACAAACATATAGCTCACGGCCAACAAAGGAAAAATACCTTCCAAGGTGTTTTAATTTCAACAAATCAATACCATCACTTAAACAACCTTATCAACCAAATCACCAATTCATTCACACTCCTTCAATCAAACCACAACACAATTTACAACATTTTCCCTTAATTTTCTCAACATGGCCGAATTCGTACATTATGTGGTCAAGGTAATTTTCAACAATTCATAAGCTTAAAACTCTTATAAAACTCCATAATTTATTGTTCAAACAACCACCAATCAATTACATCATCCATCAAAGACTTCCTTCACAAATCATCATTCTTTCATCCTTGAAAATTTGTCTAAGTGTTTGGCACCAAAATCACTTAAATCTTTATTGGAAATCTATTGATTATTCATCCATACGAACAATAAACTCCAAAGGAACATAGTCATAAAACCTCTCTAACCATGCTCACCAACATACACATCGCATTATGTCCAAAATTTTGATCCATTGAAAATACTTAGTGAAATTGAGAAATCTTACCACCAATGGGTTCCTAGGCTTCCATAGATCAATATACAAGCTTCCAAGTAACAAAAATCACCAACAATGGCTACATTAACACCAAGAAACTGCCACCTTCAAGCCCTTGGGTCTCCTCACACACTCACTTTCTCAAGAAATTCTTTTAGGATTTATGATCACCAAGAGATTCCAGGTATTTTTCATGTTGTGACTTTCTAGATTTGGTGTCAAAAAGAAATTGCAAACCTAAGTTCTTCCTACAATGGAGGTTCGGCCATCACAAGTTTAGGAAGGAAGAAGACAAACTTAAATGGCTGATTTCATGTTTAAATAAGCTTAGCCACTTTATTTGACATTTTGAAAAAGTTTAGAAAATATCTAAATTTAATTTATTTAATTAATCTTATTGAAATCTCAATTAATTTCAAGAATTAGGTATTTTCATAAATTCAAGATGCATAATTATAGCTTAATAATGTCACAATACAAAGTTTAAAAGATCCGGACAATTTTTACATAATTTTAATTTTGCCCCAATTCACAAACTAACTGTATTATTTTCAAAAACATCAAAATTCCTCAAATAATTATTTCTCTTGATTCTAAACACTTCTTTCCTCAAATAATTATTTCTCTTGATTCTAAACACTTCTTTCAACATATTTCCATTCCCAGAATATTAATATGATTTTTGAGTTTCTCTGTAAAATTATATTGTGGTATTTCGTTCGCTTAAAAATTATTGTTCATCAATTTTTCAGAAAAGTGCCTATCCACTTCGAAATTTCATTTTGAATCCAAATCCAACATTATTTTCACCATGTAATGTCTAATTATACCATTTCATAATTTTAGAGTTCAGTAATTGTCAAATTACCATTGTGCCCTTCGAGTGCATTTTCACCCTAAACTCAAGATTTTCACTAAATAATTTCTCTAATTCACAATTCAATCATAATAGTGCATTTTTAATTATGTGATATGTAGTATCAAACAGACCCATTGTTTCCTCGTTGCTGTAAGCATTTTTCTATCTCAAAACAATTGTTTGAAGGATCCTCAACTTCTCCTTTCACTGCAGAAGAAATTTTATGCAGCAACCAATTACATCTATGTCTTATTGGTAAGACATAGTTGTAATATTAAAATAAGTTTTTCTCTCTCCATCACCTAAGCTGACACTCTGACAGCCTTATGAGGAGAGAGAAAAAATAGCTTTTAAAATTACAACTATGTCTTACCGATACAATATAATTGTAATTGGTTGTTCAAAAAATCTCCTCCCATGAAAGGAGAAATACATTTCCCTTACTTTAATCCCATAAAATAAATGTTAAAATTTTGAAAGGGAATTGAATTTCTTCATTGAATTTTTAAATGACCACACTTTTAAAAAATTGGAATTGTAGAGGGATCAAAAGTTGATTTTTTTGTAAGGGACGAAAGTAGGGATCATATTTTTTATTAGAGACCCAAAAGGTACTTTACTCTAAATTAAAATTATAAAAATACCTTTATTTTTGCTTCGAAATAAAATCATTTTGAGCTTATCTATATTCATCCAAGAAAAAACTAACTTTTTTTTTTTAATAAATTTTGTGGTCTTAATTTTTCTTTGATTCGCATAAAAGCAAAGGAAAGAAAAAAATTTAAGTGCATGCGTTAAAGTTGACGAGACCCAAGATAACTTACACATGGCTATGCTCTAAATTCCTTGAAATTTTCCGGGGCGAGGTTGCTGGCGTGGGCACCAGACCGCCAACTCAGAAGAGTTTTGGAGAAAGAAATTAGCTTCTACCAAATACTTTTTCTAGAAGTGGTTTAAAAAAAATTAGTATTTTAACTTTTTTATTTTGTTTTCTATTAAATGATATCTAAATATATAAATAAAGGATTTATTTTTTCTGCAGTTACTGCATATAAATTATCTGCAGTAAGTATAATACGACGTCGTTTTGGGGCGGAAATCATGATATTCTTGTAATTTTAATTAATTTCAGGGTTATAATAATCTTTATATTTATCATTTTTAAGATTTTAATACCAAAATGACGTCGTTATGGAAATAAATGCAGATAACTTATCTGTATTAATAAATATTTTTCCCATGAATAAATTGAGAACAATAAAAATAAATTGAGAACAATAAAAAAAGTCCGTTCTTGAATTTTATTATTTTCCTTCTTTAAGTGATTTTGTTTTTTCCATCATTAGTCAACCAATTGTTCCAAACCAAAAAGTTTGAATTTATACATCGTATTTATGACTTGCAAAAATATTATAAATTGCGAATGAATATAATTGAGGGACAGGATATTCGTACATCGATATAAGAGTTAGAAGTCTTACACTCAATTTTAACCATTGATCCACTTGTATCTAATGGTTCACATTACTAAAAAATTTGAGCCATTAGATATAAGTGGGATTAATGGACAAGATTAAAAGTGTAACTTACACTGATGTAAAATGATCCTAAACCATAATTGAGAATTATTTAAAGATCAGGTATATAATTTATGAAATGTGATGATAAGATTATTTTACCTTTTTAAAAAATTGCCAATAATTGCAAGCGACAGCTATTACATTCTCATTTTAGAAAATATCTTTGGTGTATCACATATCCTAAATTCAATACATCTTTTTTTCAAATTTTAAAAAATAACTTTTGAATTTCTTGTTTTCCTCAATCATCCATATTAATTTTTTTTTCCAAATTTAAAAAAAAAAAAATGCACCGAATTTGATATATTTGATATACTAAAGATATTTTCCTCATTGTAATGTCACATCGATCTAAAACTTTCCTGATATAAATTATCTCTTATTTTTTTATACTGGAATGTTGATTATATAAATTGATTCATTATGAAATGTAGTTTAAACAAAGATTGCGAATGAAGATATAAGGAAAGCATTCGTGAATTTGGAATAAAATTTATCAAGAAATAAATCCTTAAGATTCCATTTGATATTCTTTTATAAGCATAAATTAACTCAGCCTTTCTAATAAAGACATATTAATGTTTATGACAAACAACAATAATAATGGTGTAAATTAAATAAAAACGAAATATTTGCGAATTTTGGCATCTAAATTAATGACATACAAATTTTTAGATATTTGCAAAAATAGTACTGTTCCATAAATAAGAACTTGATAAGAAAGGTGTTATACACTCACCTACTGCAACTTGTTAGAATATTGCAAATAAAGTTATAAACTCTCTTTATGCATTTTTATATGGTTTGTTTTGTCTGATGTTACTTTAGATAATTTTATCTAATGTTCATCAAAATGACGTCGTTTTGGGATGGAAATCATGGTATTTTGTAATTTTAATTTATTTCAGGGTTATAATAGTCTTTATCACTCTAATTTTTTATTTTTTCAACCCCAAAACGACGTCATTTTGATGAACATTAGATAAAGTTATATAAAGTAACATCAGAAACTTTTTTCCCTCTTTATATACTATATTTGAAGGGGTTTGTTTTTCTCATGTTACATGAGAAAACAAACCCTTCCTACACACACCATAAAAAACTGTGCCACTCATTTTTTGTTTTTATTTTTTTAAATATGCAGGTCTCACACTTGATGTATCTATGTCATGAGATTACAATTCCTATAATATAAGATTTATTTTTCCCATATTTTAATGTTTGGAGTTTGTATACATGTATACACAAATTTGGCAATAATTACATTCCATTTATGAAAGAAAATAATATATATTTTGAATATAATTAAAGGATATAATGGCCTACTTTTTTTATGGAAAGCAACAAGTTTTGGCATATGTGACAGACATGTAACAAGCTTTATCCTTTGTGTATGACATAGTTATTAAAATCTCGATTTATTATTATGATTTTATCATTTTATAATTTTTTTTATCAAAAAGATTTTACTAACATTCCAAACGCTTTTACGTTTTTATGATTTTTTACAATTTTTTACCTTAAGATTTTATGTTTTACGAGTTTTTAATTCCCTTCTAATTTTACTTAAAATCTCAATTTTAACAACATTGATGTATCGACGCTCCATTTTAAAGCATGGCTGGTTTACTTTAACTGTTAAGTTCTATATATTTATTTATTGGGTTCGCTTTTCTGTAATTATTGCAGATAAGTAAGCCCAATACGATATCATTTTGGAGCGTAAATCATGATATTTTTATAATTTTAATTTATTTCAAATTTTTAATAATCTTTATATTTATAATTTTTCAAAATTTTAATACCAAATCGTTTTGGGAATAAATGCAAATAACTTATTTTGGAAGTGTATATTTGTTTTGATGTAGCCCGAAAGCTAGGCCTTCAATTTTGGAAAAAGATTCTCTAGTTCATGCTTTTCCTGATTCATCTCTTGTAAGGGAAATATTTTTTTTCCCAGCACCACATAATGATTTGGTGTTCTCTTTCACAACACTAATTTTTCTTTTCTTTTTTACCCTTGCTATTTTTTCTCTTGCCTAAATTTATCCCTCCATTTACACTAAGGGATCACCTAAAAAATGATGGTCCCGGTCCATATTAAATTTTCTCCTCTTGTATGATAAATCTTTGGTGCTATGCTGCATCAAAATTGAGTACATCCTACGAATAAAAATGTTACATGTCAGTTAAATTTTTCTTTTCTCTGCCATATTTTTTCTCTCTCCTCTGAAGTGTAATGTTTCTATTTATAAAATGCACTGAATTAGCACCAAAAATTTATTGGCTCGTGTAAGCTTTTCCTTCGTCACCTCCTTTTCTTCTTCCGTCTTCGTCCGTTACTAGTCATGCGTCACACTATATTCCCCTTTAAGGATTGGCCTTATCACTCCCTTATTTGAGTCTTTTGTAGCATTCTCTCTCTACATTTTTTCCTTAGATTCTGCCATGTCTTTGATTGACAACCAATTTCTCTAACATAAAGGCAATCTCATCCAATATGATATAATATAATAAATAAGAATTTTTTTTTTTTTTTGGTAATCAATAAGAAGTCTTTTAATTAATGTATAAGAATAAAAAAATTTATTCTGAATCTCAAATGTTTACCTTCGTGTATCTGACAATAATAATTTATTGGAATGAATCATTAATTAATGAATATAATTTAATAAATTGTAACAGTGAGATGTATAGAAATTAAAGATTGAAATAGAAAATAAGAATTTTTATTTTTATACCGAAATAAAATAATCTTTTCCCAATATAATATAATATAATAGAGAAAGGATATTATTACTATCAAAATTTTCCAGTATCAATTTATTACTATCTAATCACCATTGAATCAAAGAGAGAAAATGTTGATCCAATGGTGATTAGATAGATAATGAGTTGGTAGTAAAAGATTTTGTACTAAGAATATTCCTCCTCGATATAATATATATGACACCCCTGTAGCATACCTTAGGAAAATCTATAACAACAACCTCATTGCCTCCATATCTCTACAAGCTTTGAAGCTCCATGCAAATAACAACCAAAATGGATTATTTACCTCAATATTCCCTAAACGCTTTTGCAATTGGAATCCTTTCTATCATCTTTCTTTGCTTATTCCTATTCCATCGTTCAAAATCAACCCATGGTAGAGAACCACCCATGGTTGAAGGTGCATGGCCAATACTTGGTCACCTTCCATTGTTAACAGGTTCCAAACCAACCCATCACACCCTTGGTGCAATGGCTGACAAATATGGACCCATTTTCACCATAAAGCTTGGTGCTTCACGTGCTTTGGTTATAAGCAACTATGAAATGGCCAAGGAATGTTTCACCACAAATGACTTGGCTGTTTCATATCGCCCTAACCTTGTTGCTTGTGAACACATGACATATAACAAAGCCATGCTTGGTTTTGCACCCTATGGTTCTTATTGGCGTGAGATGAGAAAGATTGTCACTTTAGGATTCCTTTCAAATCACAGAATTGATCTACTAAGCCATGTTCGTGTCTCTGAATTGCAGACTTCGATTCAGGAGCTTTTCAATGCTTGGTCACGTGGAAAGGACAATAACAACAACAACAACAACTTTCTGTTGTTGGTGGAGTTGAAGCAGTGGTTTCATGAGTTGGCGTTTAACACTGCTCTTAGAATGGTTGCTGGGAAGAGATATTTTGGGGAAAGTGCTGTGGTTGATGAGATTGAAGCACAGAGGTGTTTGAAAGCTTTGAGGGAGTTCATGCGTCTTGTTGGGGTGTTTACTGTTGCAGATGCTATTCCTTATCTTAGATGGTTTGATTTTGGAGGACATGAGAAGGCTATGAAAGAAAATGCTACGGAATTGGATAGTGTGGTAACAGAGTGGCTCGAAGAGCATCGTCTGAAGAGGGGTTCTGGTGAGAAGGTTAAGAGGGATGAAGATTTCATGGATGTGATGCTTTCTATGATTGATGGGACAACGATTCATGGGTTTGATGCAGATACCATCATCAAAGCTACAACACTGGTACGTATATCGGGGGAAATGGATCCTCTCATGTCAAATGATTTTATGTGAGGCGATTTTGTCTGTTCATAAACAAATCAACACTGATAGTTGATTTGTCTATGAACAATTAAGATCATCTGAGATCAGGTCATATGACATGAGAAGATTGACTCCCATGTATCACTTGCATAGTTTTTTTTTAATTAAATTCTATTTCTCGTTTTTCAATTGAGGATTTTTAATAGCAAACATATGATTTTAGATGCACTTATAACATTTCAAGGGAATGAATCCACTTGAATGATATGAGATCATGGGAGATAACCTGACTCTCCATAATTAAATCAACAGTTATGGAGAGGTCATTAAGATAAAAATGGAGAAAGAATAGCTCTGATTTATTTAAAAAAAAAAAAAAAAACCACTCCCCTTTAAACTCGACTAGCTGGCTTGGCTCAGCGGTAAGCTTGCTTGCCGTAATGTGTCAGGTCGCGGGTTCGAATCAGTCTCTCTGCAAAAAACAGGGGAAAGATTGCCTAGAGTATTCCCTTCCCCAGACACTCACGAAGTGAGTATTTGAACTGGGTCGGCCCTTTTTATCTCAAATGATCTCATATCACGTGAGAGGATCCATTCTTACCCTGCTGCAACCACACATGCTCACAATTGCCTGCATTAGCCCATAACAGGACTATGATTGCAATCACAATTTAAATCCTTGATCAGCATAAAAATGAGTTTATTTCTTAGCTTGGTGCCAAATCTTGAATATAGGATTTTTTGCATATTTTTTAAATATGCATGTACTAGAACATTCTACCTCACATAAGCCTACATTGCATATAGAGCATTCTTCTTATAGAATTTGTACTCAATTTGCAGGCATTAGTTTTGGGAGCAACTGACACCAGCAGTGTTACTCATGTATGGGCAATGTGTTTGCTATTGAACAATCCTCATACATTGCAAAAAGTAAAAGAAGAAATTGATGTCCACATTGGAAAAGAGAGATTGGTAACTGAGTCAGATGTTAACAAGCTGGTTTACCTTCAAGCAGTTGTTAAAGAGACACTAAGGTTGTATCCAGCATCTCCACTTTCTGGAGCTCGTGAATTCAGAGAAGATTGCATGTTTGGTGACTACCATGTGAAGAAGGGAACTAGACTAATCACAAACTTGTGGAAGATCCAAACAGACCCTAACATTTGGTCAGAACCATTGGAGTTCAAGCCAGAGAGGTTCCTCACTACACACAAAGATGTTGATGTTAAGGGTCAACATTTTGAGTTCTTACCCTTTGGAAGTGGTAGAAGGATATGTCCTGGAATATCCTTTGGCCTTAGAACAGCTCATTTGACTTTGGCAAGCTTTCTGCACTCCTTTGAAATCTCAAAAATATCAAGTGATCCTATTGATATGAGTGCTGTGGTAGAAACAACCAACATCAAAGTTGCTCCTCTTGAAGTTCTCATCAAACCCCGTTTGTCTCCCAATATTTATGAAACTGTGGGACCGTGGTGTTAACTAGTATAGGGTCCATGCATATATTTGGATACATAAGCTTATAATCATGATCTATTATCTTTAGTTTATTTTGAACTTGGGGAGTTATTGTGGGTGTGGAATAAATTTGAGAAATCTTGGAGCATAAACTATGTATCTTTTGCTTGCTTAATGTACTCTTATATTAAGAGTTAAGAATGTATTAAATATATATATATATATATATATATATATATATATATATATGGGATAGGATCCGTTTACAAACTTTTTTTGCAATTACACTAATGTAGGACCGGTCGTACACTGTGTGATTAATGTAGGACCGGTCCTACATAGTGTAGTTTGTAAGCAAAAAAGTTTGTAAATATAACCTGCCCCTATATATATATATGGGTTTATAACTCTCATTTAACATGAAAATTACAATTTTTCTACACATCTTTCGATTTCCGTGCTGACATGGGTTCTACATATAATTTTTTCTAATACATGGGTCTCACATGCTTTCTATCTCTACAACATGAGATTTCAATTCTCCTTCAACATGATAATATATAGGGTTTTATATTTCTCATTCAACATGATAATTGAATTCTCATGTTGTAGAGACAAAAAATATGTGGGACCCGTGTGTTAGAAAAAATTATGTGTAGGACCCACGTTGGCACGAAAATCGAAGGGTGTGTAAGAAAATTCAAATTCTCATGTTAAATGAGAATTATAAAATCCATATATATATATATATATATATATATATATATATATTTGTGTAGTTTAATTAATTTGAATGTTTTTGTTATGGGAATAATTCCTATATATGTTGTAAAAGATAAAATTTATTTCATACACACATTAAAATATGTGTGATCTATTTTTTTTTTCTTTCTCTCTTTTTTTTTTTTTTTTGGTAATCTTTTTTTTCTTTCTCTATTCTTCACATGACGCTACATGGATCACACACTTTACGTGTGGGTATGAAAAATAGTAATCCCTTTTATTATATACACACACCGAGTAACATCCCAATAATTACTTCTTCCCGGCCCGTAATGTTAAGGAGATCCAGTAGTAACCTTCAATATTCCTTTATCAGCACATGCATGACGGAGTCACCAATTACATAGATTAAGTTGACTGCCCTCTGTATCCAAAAAAAAAAAAAAAGTTGATTCGTTCCGATTCAAGGATCAAATTATAAAATTTCTATATAGCTTCCATGTGTAATTTCGAATTTACGGAAATTCTACTCGAAAACATGACTACATAATAACTTTTAATTATTGAATAACCATAAAATAAATTATATTTAAATTAATTAAATGCTTAATCAATCAATATAGAAACTAAAATGCAACACTGCTACACCAAAAGTCCAAGAAATTTTAAATACTAAATTTTATTTTCCCCAAAAAGTCGTATAAGCCGAACAAACTAGCCTATGTCGATCATTTGCATGAGAGGAGGGATATTCTTACTACCAAAATTCTCTACTACCAACTTACTACCTATCTAATCACCATTGGATTAACATTTTCTCTTTTTTCAAAAACTTTTTAACATTCTCTCTCTTTGATTCAATGGTGATTAGATAGGTAGTAAGTTGGTAGTAGAAAATTTTGGTAGTTAGAATATCCTCCCTCTAATTTTATTTTATTTTTATGTTTGCTCAATCCATCAGATCAATCCATGTCAGACATAAATTTCATGTTTGGATTAAAGTTGGGGCAAAAAAAATTAAAATAATGCATTTAAATCAAATAATTATGTATTTAATGCTGTTTTTCAAATAATTACGCATCTGATGCACAATGTGACGCCATTTTTGGGCATCATATGTGACGCCCCAATGGGGGGTCTTCCCCAATGGGGCGTCTCACTCGGAAGGATAAGCCTTTTGAGTGGACTGAAGCTTGTGAAGAATGTTTCAGGGAATTGAAGAGCAGGTTAACGAGTGCTCCAGTACTCACTATTCCGGATCCTACTAGAAAGTTTGAAGTATACTGTGATGCGTCATTGAAAGGACTTGGATGCATTTTGATGCAGGATCGTATGGCGGTAGCTTATGCTTCTCGACAACTAAAGCCTCATGAAGAAAACTATCCTACGCATGATTTGGAGTTAGCAGCTATAGTGTTCGCACTTAAAATCTGGAGGCACTACTTATATGGTTCGCAGTTTGATGTGTTCAGCGATCAGAAGAGTCTGAAGTACTTGTTCGATCAGAAGGAATTGAATATGAGGCAACGACGGTGGATGGAATTCCTGAAGGACTGTGAGTTTGAACTTAAATACCACCCGGGAAAGGCAAACGTGGTAGCTGACGCCCTGAGTAGGAAGACACTGCACACTGCAACTCTGATGATGGAAGAACTGAAATTGTTTGAGGCCTTTCGAGATTTGAATTTGTCTATAGTCAAAAGAAGACATAGCATAAGATTGGGTAGTATAAAAATAGAGAATGAGTTACTCAGTAGAATTAAGGAGGCTCAGAGAGATGAAGAGCTAGTCCGTAATTTGGTTGGCAACCAAGATGTAGTAAGGGATGAGAATGATATTTTGAGATTCCAAGGTTGGTTAGTTGTGCCGAATGAAGAATTGAAGCAAGAAGTTTTGCAGGAGGCTCATAAGGGTAAGTATGCCGTTCATCCTGGATCCACGAAGATGTACCATGATTTGAAGATTTCGTTTTGGTGGCCGGGTATGAAGCGTGATATTGCTGAGTATGTATCTCGATGTCTAACTTGTCAGAAGGTGAAGTACGAACATCAGAAACCTTCGGGACTTCTTCAACCTTTGGAGATTCCCGAGTGGAAGTGGGACAATATTGCGATGGATTTTGTAGTTGGACTCCCTCGGACGCGAGAAGGATATGATGCTATTTGGGTGATTGTTGATCGATTAACGAAGTCAGCTCATTTCTTGTGTGTTAGAACCACATATAATACAGAGAAGCTTGCTAGAATTTACCTTCGAGAAATTGTGAAGTTGCACGGAGTTCCTACCAGTATTGTCAGTGCTCGTGATCCCAAGTTTACCTCTAAGTTCTGGGAGTCTTTTCAGCGAGCTTTAGGGACCCACTTGAGATTGAGTACTTCTTACCACCCGCAGACCGATGGACAGACAGAACGCACTATTCAAGCTTTAGAGGACATGTTGCGAGCATGCGTTTTGGAGTTAGGAGGCAGTTGGGACAATTATCTTCCTTTGATTGAATTTGCTTACAACAACATTTACCATTCCAACATTCAGATGGCACCGTATGAAGCTCTGTATGGGAGAAAATACAGATCCCCTTTATGCTGGACTGAAGTGGGTGAGCGAAGTATTTTAGGACCTGATCTAATTCAAGAAACATCTGAACAGGTAAAGAAGATTAGAGAAAATATGCAGCGGGCTCAGGCCAGACAGTAAAGTTATTACGACCAACGTCATAAGCCCCTATCTTTCGAAGTCGGAGACCATGTATTTTTGAGAATCACACCTACCTCGGGACTCGCCAGGAAAATGGGAGTAAAGAAATTAAGTCCACGGTACTTAGGACCATACCTTATTATGGACCGGATTGGAGAGTCTGCATACCGGTTGGCATTGCCACCTAATCTGTCAGGGATTCATAATGTATTTCATGAATCGCAGCTGGGGAGATATCTCTTTGATCCATCTCACGTGTTACAGCCTGAAGAAGTGGAATTAAAGGAAAATCTGACGTATCAAGTTCAACCGTTCCAAATTCTTGAAAGATCTGTCAGGCGACTTCGTTCTAAAGAAATTCCCTTGGTGAAAGTGTTGTGGAACAACAAATCGGCAGCTGAAGCCACTTGGGAGCGCGAGGACGACATTCAGAATCGTTATCCAGAACTGTTTAGCTCTTAAGTAAGTCTATTTTGCGGACAAAATTCCAATTTTGGTGGGGAGAGTGTAACATCCCACGTAATTAGTAAAATACATAAGTGTTATAAGGATATAGATGCATGAGTAGAATTCAAAATTTTGGTTAATGTGTATGTGGCTTGCGAATTATATGACTATTCCCCTAGGGTGGAACTAAAGTAAGTTAGAGAAGTATTTAAATTACAATGATAGGAGAGTACATGTGTAGGCATGTGAAACTCTTATTAAAAATATGTGAGTAATTTGATTGTAATATAAAGAGTGCCTAATAATATTTAAAAGACCTTGGTGCTTAAAGGGCTTGGGAATTATTAAGTATAGTGGGTTAGTGCTTGGAGTAGTAGTCTTTGGACTTGCAATGTTGGACTCATTTCATATGGGGGCCGATGGCCCAAAAGGTCCTTAGGAGCAAACAAGATCCAGCCCAATATTATATCTATCCTTATCTCTTCCTTAAGAAATCCCACAAGGCAGCCTTGAGTGGCAAGGAATCACCACATGGCAAGACTTATCTATTCCCTCATCAACCATGCGCATAGGTAAGAAGAAAAATTCTGATTTCCTAACACTAAGACCATTCCAACTCAGCCCTTGCATGTCCGCCACCTTACTCCCTTGCATGTGCAACACTTACCCATCAACCTTATTGCATGAAAGACACTTGTGCTCCATAGCCTTCCTTTGGTGCACACCTCTTGGGCGCACAAAGGATGCTCAAATTATGATTTCTTGTCTTGTAAATCTGATTTGCTTGTTGACCAAGTGCCACTTCCTTATACAAACCTCTTGCATGTGCACAATGTGGCAACTTCAACCTTCCATCACCCTTGCATGCGCCTAGAGTGTGCAAGAAGCAAGCTGATTTCTTGCTTTGACCAACATGCAGCCAATACTAACAAAAAGCAATCTGAATGATGTCATGATGGTTCAACACTTCAACCCTTTTCCCCCTCTATTTCTTGTGCGCACATTAGGAGGAAGGGAGTTGTCTACCCTTTGCAAAATAAAACCAAACACCTCTCTTTTTTCCTCACCCCTCAAAGTCGTGGATGTAAAGAGCACAAGGAGAAAGAAAGACATCTCTAACTCATCCCCATTCCCTTCACTAAACCGTGAACTCCATTAACAACACTAGGAAAATTTGTTTCACCCTCCATTGCCCCAGCCGAGAGCTCCAAGAGCAAGAGGCAAGGATAGTCCCTCGTTCCTTCTACTTCCTTGTGTTGCACGAATACTACTCCCAAGGAGGTTCTGTTTTGGTGAAGCTACTGCCCCCTTATGCGTGTTAAGCTTGGAACGTTGGAGCATTGAATAGTGGAAGCCCTCTTTTTTCGAATTAAACCCTTGATCGTGGACTTGGAAACCGTAAGTAACCTTCTCCTCCTGGTGTACTTACTGTTCGATTTTAGAGAAGCTTAGAAAGACTAGAATATTTTGTGGTTTAGCCATTCGGTTTCGTGGGTAGCCTTGGACGTTAAAATATGTGACTCTTAACACGTTATATTTAGGAAATTAATCCTTTAACCATTAGAGATTTCTGTCAAAAATAGAAGGAATGAATAAGACATATTCTATGAGCTTAGACTTCATGGGCAGAATGTAAAGCTTTTGCTATCCTTGCATCTAATGGGATTTAATAAAAGAACTTTCTCTAGGCATCTAAGATCATTATGCAGAACCGTTTTGTATGTAAAGAATTTCATGCTTCCATTAATAATGCCACTGTTTCTGTATAAAATGGTCACTGTTTTGATGCTGTAAAATGCTACTGTTTCTGCTACTGTAAACATTACTGTTTCTATTTAAAAACGTCACTGTATGTTGTTCACTGCTGCTGTAAAATGCTACTTTTTTACTGCTGTAAACGTCACTGTTTCTGCTGTAAAACGTCACTGTTTCTGCTCACTGTTTTTAAGAAAAACGTTACTGTTTCTGTTTAAAAAATGTCACTGTATGTTGTTCACTGCTGCTGTAAAATGCTACTATTTTTACTGCTGTAAACGTTACTGTTTCTTCTGTAAAATGTTGTTGTTTTGCTCACTGTTTTTGCTGTAAAACGTTGCTGTAAAATGATTTATTTTAATTGATTTAGGTGCGCATAAGAAGTGAGAAACGTAGAATATTTTGCTGCTATTTGGTAATTGTTTGAGGCACACAAGGTAAGTGTTAGGCGATATTACCTAATGTGACTGTTGACTAGTGTATGAAGTTGTAACATGATGCTCCATACTCCGTAAAATTATTATGTTCCTTATGATGTAAGTATTCTGCCATGAATAGGCCTTGACGGCAATATGATTATGAGGTAAAGTTGTTATGTGGCAGCATAACGTATATGAAAAGTATATAAGTATGCATCTTACATCATACCGCATTTATTTTTACGCTTTGTGTGTGAAAGCATAGCATGGCATGCATGTACCAAAATCATATAGCCTTGCAATTTAGAATAGTTATGTACAGGACCATGTGTTTGAGCACGCATCATATAGGCATCCCTCCGGTACCAGGGTATGGGACACTTGGCATCAGTCCGCATAGGCCACAGTTGGAATCCACCAAGAGGGTGCCAATTATGGGATGTCCACTGTGTATTGCGCGCACGACGGTGCTAAGAGCGCAAAAAGGAAGGCGTTATATACGCAATATATATATATATATATATATATATATATATATATATATGATGACAAGGAAAAGGACAAGGAACAGGATATGTTGAAGTGACTGTTTATGATTTTGTGCCTAGTTTAATACTGTCATGTTATTGGTTTGTTGCCACTTTACTGGGATTATTCTCACCCCTTTGGGGCTGCTATTTTCATAAATGGCAGGAGGACGTAAGAGCATTTGAAGGCGTGATGTTTGCTGTTACTTGCTGATGTTTGGACTTTTGCTGTTGTTGTTTAATTGTTGGATGACTGTAATGCTTATTATTTTGGGGCACTTGGATGCCTGTAGACATTATTATCTTCCATTTTGGTTTAGTCTTTCATGAACAGCGGCTGTTTTGGAAAAATCAGAAAACGTTTTGCGAAAAGGATTTCTGAACGTTTTATTAAGTGCTGAATTTTAACAGTTTTACGAGCAGCTTACGGGTTATGTTTCAAGGTGCAAACGAACTCCGATTTACTATTATTTTATATGCACGCGAAGCCCCCGACGTGCTCTTTCTAAATCACAAGGAATATTTTTTTAACTCGTCCGAACAGAAATTATAAGAATTTTTAAATACATTACGGTTTTGCTTTTGGGAACAAAATTTTTAGTAGCTAAAGTGTCGTTAAAGACTCTAATTCCGCTTAGCAAACGACTCTCTTGGATGCATACAAGGGAGGACGTTACATGCCCGGCTCTAGATGAGGAGGAAGCGGCAGAGCAATGGGTGGGAATCGTATCCATGCCCAGATTTGAAGGAGAATATGGCAACCACCCATGTCAGATCGATCGGGATCTATCAATTCACACAAATTCCTGAAAAGGCGTGACAGAACCGCAGATCCCCAGCTGTATAGACCAATATCATCAAATCCTCCCCCAAGCAACGGGACTAGCCGACAATCGAAATTGCTGCCTCCATACTTGTCCGCCTGCAACCAAGAACCCAGCATCCTGGCAATGTGCGCCTTTGTAAAGTAGATCTCGGTAGCATGATCCCCTTCATGATCAGTCCACAGGGTATATAACTGATCTAAATATGAGATACGCAAGTCGCCTGAATGATGGAACTCATTTGGTTGTGGAACCGCGCCAAATACAGCCCCACAAACAGCGGGCCAATCCTCAGAGGTGGATCCGGTGATGACATCCCCGTCAGTAGGCAACACCAATATGCTTGCCACATCTTACAAGGTGATAGTCATCTCACCTTGGGTCATGTGGAAAATATGTGTCTCTGGTCTCCACCTCTCGACCAGAGCACTAATTAAAGGGGCATCAATCTGTGATAAATTATGCAATTAGAGCGTGTTAACGAATGGTATTGAATAATAACATAAATACAAAACAACGTAAATTGCATACCTGAACATGTCGCATCCGGGCAGCATGTATGAAATCGGCCTGTGTCAGGTAATAACTTCATAAATATGTACTAATAATCTACCCTAAATGACTACAGAATTATGAATAAACTCTCGCATTAATAACATCATGCATACAAAATTTACGAAGTCGCTATCACTATTTTCTAAATCACTACTTAATATGCTAAACCCTAATGTATAATTAAATATTAATAATAATAACTACGTAACAAAAAAAGGGAAGTATCATTACAACATTCATAGCATTGCACAAAATTTCTAAGTGACTATCCTAATGTTCTCAGTCTTTAGTAAAAGATCAATCCTAACATGCATTACTAACTACCACCGTAATTTAAACATATATATAGGAGGTATTACGACTTACCTAAGTCGATAGAGCTTCGCTACGAATCATCGTTAGAGAGATGTGAATGAGTGAGGAGTGAAAGGGACATGGGGGTATTTTATAAGCGCACATGGGACGCCCTTGGGGCGTCTTCTCCTTCATGAGAGACCCAGTAGGGCGTCACATGTGACGCCCAAAAGGGGCGTCTCAGTGCGCAATACATCTGCAAATACCCCCAAATTGCATTAAATGCGTATTTATTTAATTAAATTACAATAAATAAATTTTTTTGCCATAAAGTTGGACCAAATTATTAAACCCCCTCTATTTTTAGGGGATATATCTTCTCCTTTCATTGCAAAAACCAACTTCTCCTGCTATTCTTAGATTGTAATACGTGCTCTATTTTATTTTTTATTTTTGGTAATAGATCCCTCCTTTAACATGAAAACAAAACATCATTCCTGCTTTCCCATCGATAAGTGTGTAAGCATTTTTTTTTAAATTTTTGTTTGACAGTGGAGCCCACCAAAGTTTGTGTCCACAAGACTTTTATTTTATTTTTTCCTCTCAAAGGAAGGATATATTTCCCTTTTTTTTCATTTAACTTGGTGGGGTCCGCTAAATTTCTCTTAGCTGCAAAATGTTTTCTTCTCCAATCAGAGAAGAAATCTAAAACCGATACTTTCATTATTTCCCAAGAAATTATGTCAAGTTTGATAATCACAAAGCAAAGAGAAAGCCCAAATACAAGAAAGTTTAAAATGACAGATATATAGGAATCATCCCTCGAACATGAAAGCACTCAAGATATCTCAAGCAAACTTAAAAATCGTACTTGATCTCTAATAATATAGGCGCACATTTAAAACCTTCACAATAAAGAAATATATCTTCAAGATGATATCTCAATAAACAAAGGTGGTTCATGTTGTTACTCTATAAATTGATCTCAAATTATCTACACAAGAACCAACTAAGAGATATTGCTGCCTCACCATTTGCTGTAAGCAATTAGAGGTATCGATTTCTCAAAGCTGGTCATTTCCCACTATAAATATAAGTGTGTTAATCAAAGGTACACACCTACTTACTACTAGAATATATTGACGAAATTCTTGACGGAAAAAGAAAAAGTAAATATTAACGAAATTTTCCACGGAATCTATTTTCCATTGAAAATTTTGGACGGAAAAAATATTTCTGATGAAAGTTTTTGACAGAAAAAGAAATTCTATCGAAGGTTTTCGACGAAAAAGAAATTCCGTCGGAAATATTTGAAAAAAATTAAATGAAAAAGAAATTATATTTTGTGGACTTTTTGACAGAATTTCGATTCCGTCGAAGATTTTCGACGGAAAAGGAATTTCGTCGAAAACTTTTGAAAAAAAAAGAAAAATAAATTATATTTTGTGGACTTTTCGACGAAAATGGAATTTCGATTCCATCGAGGATTTCCGACGGAAAAGGAATTCCGTCGAAAACTTTTGAAAAAAAATTATATTTTGTGGACTTTTCGACGGGATTTCGATTCCGTCGAAGATTTTCGACGGGATTTCGACTCCGTCAAAGACTTTCAACCGGATTTCGATGCCGTCAAAGATTTTCGAAGAAAAGGAATTCCGTCAAAAACACTTGAAAAAAATAAAAGAAAAAGAAATTATATTTTGTGGACTTTTCGACGGAATTTCGATTCCGTCGAAGATTTTCGACGGGATTCCGATTCCGTTGAAGATGTTCGACGGAAAAAGAATTCTGTCGTAAAATTTTGAAAAAAATAAAAAGAAAAGGAAAATATATTTTGTGGACTTTTCGACGGAATTTCGATTCCGTCGAAAACATTTGTAAAAAAATTAAAGAAAAAAATTATATTTTTTGGACTTTTCAACAAAATTTCGATTTCGTCGAAGATTTTCGACGGAAAAGGATTTTCGATGAAAACTTTTGAAAAAAATTAAAAGAAAAAGAAATTATATTTTGTGGACTTTTCGACGGAATCGAGATTCCGTCGAAAACTTTAGAAAAAAAATAAAAAGAATAATAAATCATATTTTGTGGGCTTTTCGACGGAATTTCGATCCTGTCGAAGATTTTTGACAGAAAAGGAATTTCGTCGAAAACATTTGAAAAAAACAAAAGAAAAAGAAATTATATTTTGTGGACTTTTTGACAGTTAGCAAAATCAAAACTATCGAACTAATGACGTGCATTAATGGTCTTCAAATTCATTTCCTTCTGTTTGTTTAATTTTTTTTTAGAAAGTCAAAAACTCAAAATTCAAAATTGTTAGTTTATAGGTGTCCTAGAAACAATCTGAGAGTCAAATGGACCCATGTAGGTATAACAGATTGATTATTCGATGAACTCAACTAGCTTTGGGAAAACAAATCATTGATAGTGCTCTGTGTTGTCTTTAGATGGATTGGGCCTAAAGGACCCAAGCCCATTTATGTCAGTGGTTATGTTGGGCCTGATGGGTCTCACACAAACACCTTAAGTTGTCTTGAATTCTACCACATGTGGTTTGGGCACAATAAGGCATAATGGGCCTAAGTTGGAAAAGCCCACATATTGGGCCAAGAGAGAGTAAGTGGCATCATGGGTCAAGTTAGACTTGATACATGATGTAAACTGTAACATCCCACGAATTTAGGAAGTTATATAATCTCTATTAGGAATATGGGAGCATATCTTGAACTCGAATTATACATATAATTAGAGTGGAATTTATTCGAGTTAGAGAAATTATTTTGTGCATGCGTGCTATTAGGGATTAGTATATATATTTTCGGAATATGAATACTAGTTATAATTATGTGATTAATTTTATTTCAATGAATAAACCTCCTAGTTAATAATTAGAGGGTACATAGAATAATAAGTGATGGGTTAGTTCATAAGATAGGTGAGCCTCTAGGACCTAAATCTTTGGACCCATTTTCCTCTACTTGAAGGCCAACGGCCCAAGAGCCTTGAGAAGGGCTTAAGTTTAGCCATAATCTCTAACTAATCCTCACACCTTATCTTGTTTTGAATCTACAAGGTTGCCCTACATTGGTTGAGTAATAACTCATGGCAAAACCTCATCAACCCTTGTATCATATTCCGTGCGCATAGGGTAAGTAGAAATTCTGGTTGCTTGTAATTTATACAATACCAAGTCAGCCTTTCCACCCTTACAACAAATGAGGAGAGGGTAATCAGCATGCATGAAACCCTATTGGTCGAAAAACACCACTTCTCCTTATCCTCACCTCCTCATTTGTGCGCATAATGGGAGTGAAGCAAAGTAGTGTGCTGGTCATTGTTAGAAACCCAAACAGCTCTCTTTAGTTTTATCTTTTAGCCCATAACTAAGTAACAACTCAAATCTGACTACTCTTCATTTTATTCAGTAGCACCTCCACGAATTTCTCTCCCTCTCATTCTCTTAAAACCGTGAGCTTAGTAGAGATAGAACACCAAGAAAATTGCATCTCATCCTTATCTTCCCCACACAAAAATTGTGAGATCCATGAGCAAAGAGCATAAGACCTAAGCATCTCCTTCTTCTCCCTTCCTAGCTTGGACGTGTACTTGTAAGCAAGAATGTGTAGCATCTTCCCTATTTTTGTTCCTCTTCTCCTCCCTTCGGTTTGATGAGGAAGTTTTGTTGCATGCAGATTGAAACTTAAACTCGCACCTTCTGTCCCTTTTCTTTGGTGCGCACGGTCCATATTAAGAAGGACTGGACTAGTCTTTCTTTTCTTTGGAGCATAGGAAGATTGAAGTTCGACTCCCTGTCCAATTTGTGGTCCTTCGAGTGCATACAAGAAGGTAAATCCAAGTCTCAAGCCTTCCATTTTCTCTTCTCTGTTTCGAACGGCAACCATGTTTTGGGAAGCTGGTTTTGTTTTCAATTTCTATTCTTTGTTTCTTTGAATTTGGACAACCCTTGGACCTAGTGCTTGTAAGCACAAAAACCCGAATTGTGAGCTTGGAAGATAGCTCTTGTAATTTTGTTGGACTGCTGATGGTCCTCAAAAGTTGAGGTCCATTAGGTACATATGGTTCCATCAAGCCCAAGTTTTAATTCTGAATTACTCTCCTTAACCTCCTTCTTCCATGAGGAGCAATTGTTTTAAGAAGCAGACCAGAGCAATACGTGATATAGGAATTAGAGTAGGCTTGGAGCAAATTAACATTATCTTTTTCACATATGATTATTGGGTTAATTTGTTTTGATCAGGAAACCTAAGACCTAACAAGAGGAGCTGCACATTTAGGAAGAAAGAGAGGTGATGCGCAAATAAAGGGAGCATAAAAGCCTGCTACAGTACATAAGCAAGAAAAGGAAGCAATCAACAGCCTCCATGTCAGCATCAGCAGAGAAGGTGGAGGTGTCTCCCTGCTACAGTACAGAAGCAAGAAAAGGAAGCAATCAGGAGCCGCCACATCAGCTATAGCAGAAATAGTGGGCATGTCTCCCTGATCTCAGAATTCTTGCGCACAAAGAGAAACCAAAAGCAAGGGGGACCACTACCATCAAGTGCTGCGTTGGCAAGGAGCAAGGCTGTGATTGGAGAATATTCCTATGAAGAGCTGAGTTGGCAAGGAGCAGAGCTACCATTGGAGAGGATTTAGAGAAAGCATAGCCCTTGATAAAGGGAACAATGAGGATTAAATGAAGGGGCCTATAAAAGGAACATAGCAAACAACCAAAAGGGACGGACATTCTAGGATTGTTTTTATGATTCCTTTTGTTTTTCTTAGAAAAATGCTCACTAGGAGCTAACTTTCTTTAAGTAGGTAAGGGTTCCATAGAAGTAATTCATTTTGTCTTAGGATAACTTTGTAAGGAACACACATTTTATAAATGAAATCTGAGTTGCTCTTTGGTTTAATATATTGATTCTGTGAAACCCTTTGGGCTGCAACCTCATCCCGGGACCACTCGGTCGATGAAACACTGACAGGGGCGTGTGGAGCAGTCTCAAGATCTTGGGGTAGTTTATCCTGAAGAAAAGAGGGAGAAACACCCGGAATGAGGAGCACTGCCATGTGAATCCATGCTCTTTTGAGAAGGCAGCATGGTTTCCTTGAGTGTAACTCAAAGACCTCTGGAGTAAGGTGGGAGCAAGGCCTTGCTCTCTTCTTACCCTGAGGCAAAGTAAAGGAAGGAGCAGATTCCACTTATGAAATATGCTACCAAGCAGGGTTAACCAAAGGGATGAAAATATGGAGCCCGTGAATACCTACTTAACCTTCTTAAAAATCAACCCCACTTCAATCTTTTGTTGCAACTCTTCCCACAACATTTTACTAGTGATTACATTACTGATTTTACTCTCAACTCACTGATTACTCTTGAACTACTTCAAATTGATGCTTTTACATTCGATGATCATACTAAGTTATCACTGCTCTCATCTAGGTTCAGAACAGTTAACATTATTTAACTAGCTGACTAGAGACTGCTCTTTGTGAGGCTTGGTCGAGAATAGTTGCTTTTTTGTATTTTATTTTTGCAAGTTAAGTTTCCTCGAACGTTTCTTACTTCATAATTGCTCCCCGAGGACGATAAATCTGGGACTAAAACACCCTATACTGCTTGACATGTACGCTTGCGTATATTCGAAAAGGGTTGCTCTCAGTCAGAGTAAATTGCTCATGTTGGCAAATCTGACTATTGCTCTGTGCTCTTGCTCCTACAACTTTAAATTGTTCCCGAGCAGCTCGCGGTTCGACCAAGCTATTGGCGCCGTTGCCGGGGATCATTTGGCAAGAAAGGGCGTTTTAGAGGAAACACTATTGATATTTTTGAATTTCTTTTTGAAGTTTAACTACTTCCCATTGTATGAGCACAGAACCTATAGAACTTGGACTGGAAATATTAGTTTTTGATCCAGAACCCGAGAGAACCTTCAGAAACAGAAGAAGAGTTCAAAGGTTAAGAAATCATACAATGGCTGAAGTTTTAAATAACGGTGGGAATGGTAACAATGGAAACAATAACAATCATGAAAATGATGAAGGACTGAATGGAGGAAGAGGGCCATCATTGAATGATATGGCTGCTCCCTTCAGAAATGGTCCAGAGCGAGGTTATGTTCCTCCTCCGCTGAATGTCCCGAACTTTGAAATCAAGCCTGCAATGTTCCAAATGATCATGAATGCTGGTCAATTCCATGGATTGCCCATGGAAGACCCCCACGGTCATTTGGACAATTTCACTGAGATAGTTGATAATTTCAGAGTTCATGGCATTCCGGAGAAAAATATGCGAATGAGGCTTTTCCCATTTTCCTTAGCAGGAAAAGCCAAGGAATGGAGGAGAACATTGCCCCCAAATTCTATCACTAGTTGGGAACAACTATGTGAGCAGTTTTTTACCCGATTTTTTCCCCAAGCAAAACAAGCCTAAGTAAGGGCTGATATAGCATCCTTCCAAATGTATGATGGAGAAAGTCTATATGAAGCGTGGGAGCGATTTAAGGAATTAATACGAATATGTCCAAATCATGGAGTTTCCGATTGGGGAATTATTCACACGTTTTATCATGGCTTAACCCCACCATTAAAAGCCATTGTTGATGCGGCTGCAGGGGGAGATCTTTTGGATTTTACTTATCCAGAAACTTACCGGTTATTAGAAAAACTTTCAAAAAAACATGTCCAATGGCCTACCACATGGGACCATGCTCCCAAAAAGGCAGGAGTTCTAGAGCTAAGTTCAAATGATGCTCTTTCAGCTCAGATGGCTTCGCTCCAGAACACTATAAAAAACTGGAAGCCCATGGAACAGAAAGGACCAACCGAGCAACTTCTCTTGACCCAATCAAGACAAAGTTGCTCTGTTTGTGAAGGTCCTCATGAAACTTAAGAATGTAACAATTTGGCTGTTGTGTGTTATGCAGGTGGTTATGACAATAACTACAGGAGCAATGATAACCGGGGATGGAAGAATCAGAACAATGCTGGAGGTAGTGGAGGAAACTACCAGAATCGACCCCCATATCCCAGGCAGAACCATCAAAACTGGGATAAGGGTGAAGGGAAGTCCCAATCCTTTGAGACTTGTGTCAAGGAATACATGAACCAGAAGAGTGCAGCCATGAGAAGCCTGGAGACCCAAATTGGTCAGTTGGCTAGAGCACTCAAACAGAGACAACCAGGGACACTCCCTAGTGACACAGAGAAGCCATCCCAGGAAGATCAGGAGCATTGTGATGCGGTAAGTTTACGAGATGGAAAAATTCTGCCACCTCCAGATTTAGTGGCATGGTCTCGTAAACGCCAATCAGCAAGCCAGCCGTTGGAAGAAGGAGTCGAGGGAACCACTGACCCTCAAGTTCAGACAGAACCCAAGGAGAGGGTTTAGAAGGATGAAATCACACCTGAGGCCACAACATCCGGAGTGAATGATGGAGCAATGAAGGACAAGGAACCAGTTTCGATCCCAACTTATGTCCCACCATGCAAAAGGAGGAGTGGACCCATTGAGCCTTCTTTCCCACAGAGGTTGAAAAAGCAGCATGAAGATAGGCAGTTTAGCAAGTTTTTAGACTTATTGAAACAGCTTCACATAAATGTCCCTCTGGTGGAGGCTCTGGAACAAATGTCTTCATACGCAAAATTTATGAAGGATGTTTTGTCAAAAAATAAAAAAGAAGGATTGAGGAGTTTGAGACTGTAGCCCTCACTGAAGAATCATGCAAGTACCTGACTAAGATTCCTCCCAAATTGAAGGATCCTGGAGTATTTACTATTCCATGTACAGTTGGGAAGAACTATCTTGGTCGAGCACTTTGCGATCTGGGCTCGAGTGTAAATTTAATGCCAGCCTCTATCTTCAAGCAGCTCGACATAGGAGCAGCAAGACCAACCACAGTCACTCTCCAACTTGCAGATCGATCCATAGCTAAGCCAGAAGGAAAAATCGAGAATTTCCTTGTCCAAGTAGATAAATTTATTCTACTAGCGGATTTCATCATATTGGATTTTGAGGCAGACCAAGAAGTTCCAATAATTCTTGGCAGACCATTCCTTGCTACTAGCGATGCTGTCATAAATGTTAAAAAGGGCGAACTTTCCATGAGTGTGAATGGAGAGGAGGTAAAGTTCAATGTTATGAAAGCAATGAAGTTTGATGAAGATAACACTGAGGAATGCTCCAGCATTTCAACTCTTGATTTGATCATAAGAGAAGAACAGCAGGAGCATTTGCAGTCAGAAATAGGCATGAAGGACTTTGAAGAATTGGAGGAGTATCTGGTGTCCATCAGTTCTATACACACTGGAGAGAAGAAGGAAAGGATCTTTGAATCCTTGAACCGATCGGAGCAAGAGCAAACACCAAAACTGCCCTAAGTAGAGCAGCCACCCCACTTGGAGCTAAAACCCTTGCCCAAACACCTGAAGTACATTTATTTGGGTAAAGAAGACACTCTCCCTGTGATTATTTCCTCTTTACTAACTCATGAACAGGAACTGCAGCTCACACAGAAGATCAAAGATTACAGAGGAGCAATCGGCTGGATGATGGCTGACATAAAGGGAATTAGCCCAGCAGTTTGCATGCATAAAATTATGCTCCAAGATCCTGATAGCTCATCTGTAGAACATCGAAGGAGACTGAACCCTAATATGAAGGAGGTAGTAAGAAAGGAAATCATCAAATGGCTTGATGCAGGTATAATTTATCCTATCTCTGATAGCAAGTGGGTTGCTCCAGTGCAATGCGTTCCAAAGAAAGGTGGCATTACTGTGATTGAAAATGACAAACATGAGTTAATAGCCACCAAAAAGATAACTGGGTGGAGGATTTGTCAAGATTATAGGAAACTGAATAATGCAACCCGAAAGGATCATTTCCCTCTTCCTTTTATTGATCAAATGCTTGATCACTTGGCTGGGAAAGAATTCTTCTGTTTCTTAGATGGGTATTTGATATGCGATCAGCATATAAGAAATTACAAGACGAAAAGAAGAAGAAAGTGACTCAATCAATGCAAGAAAGGCAGAAAAACTGATTAAAAGTATCCAAAGTCTGAATATCAGGAAAGATGCAATAAAAGAAGGTAAAAAGGGCAAAAGAAGAGCTAAAATCCCACGCTGTCAGCGCGGGTATGGCGCTCAGAGCGTGGGAAGCAGAAATTTGGCAGAAGATCCCGCGCTGAGAGCGCGGGAGTGCAAAAATAGACAGAACCTTCCACGCTCACAGCGCGGGAGTGGCGCTGTCAGCGTGGGAGGCGTGAAAAGATGAAGTTCAAAATTTAGCAAATTAGGTCAAGGTCTCTTATAAAAAGAGACTCAACCTTGGAAGGAAACACACACCACAAGACCCAAAAGAGGCAGATCCGGCTGGAGAAGGAAGGCGTTCTTCGTGTTCGTCGTCCCGTTCTTGTAATTTTCTTCTATTTCTATTTTCAGTTCATGTTGAAATTGATATTGATTGGCTAGATCTATTTTCTGTAGTCAGGGCCATGATCCCTTTGTGAACAATTGGTACAAGCATTGAATCATTATATGTGTTGATTTTAATATACTTTATCTTTATCTTGCGCGTATTGATATTATTTCTGTTAGATCTGATCAACCTAATAGGGGATGATATTTTGGGGATTAGGGTTCGCAATAGGAATATTGGAATACTGATTCTGAAAGGAGATAAAGATGACGCTTCATGCATGTTCTAGGAATAGACTTGTATGAATTGCAGTCGTGGGATTTATCTACATAATGCTTATATTCATGCGGGATTACTAAGGGATTAGGGTTCCAACTGAAGTAAAGGGTTAGATCACCAAGGGATTGGGATCTAACTAATTAATTCTAAAAGATGATAATTTGTCTGAGTTGTTAATTTCGATAAGTATTGTGAATCAATCCAAAGTAAAATTGGGAGCAATTGGTGAATGTACCCTGGCTACAGTATTTTTCCTCACTTCTTTTACAAAAACATTTCTTTCATTTACTTATTTAAGGCTTTCTCACAAAAACCTAAAAACAAGTCTTTACTTTTTAATTAGTTACCATATTGTGGAAACACAAATCGATTCATCTAACTTAAGAGACTGGTTATTGTAGTAGTTGTTTTCCAATCCCTATGGAGACGATCTTATTTATCACTTTTATTACTTGGAACGATCGGTACACTTGCCGAGTACGCAACAAGTTTTTGGCGCCGTTGCCGGGGATTGTGTAATCAATATTACAAATAACCGTAGATTCTTGATATTAGATTTTTTATTTTTATTCTTTTTATCTTGTTTTGTGTTGTTCAGGTGCTACTAATAATTTTCCCTGAGTTTTATGCGAGGCAGACTTCCGCCTAATGACTTTGTAATTGATTCTGAAATTGCAAGGACAGAAAAGCAACTAAGGAAGGCTGCTAGACAGATCATTTGGGAAGATTCTAAGCACATACCTTTACAACCAATTCAAGAGATGGCAGAAAACAATAATGCTGGTCATGGACGAGGAGGAAATGCCAACAATCAACCTCCAAGACTGTTGAATACAATTCTGACTCCAGTATTCAACAGGGCCAATTCAAGCATAGTAAGGCCAAATGTGGAGGCCAACAACTTTGAACTCAAGCCATCATTGATTTCTTTGGTGGAAAGGGTTCAGTTTTCTGGTGCTGATGATGAAGATCCTCATGAGTTCATAGACCGACTCCTAATGGTCTGTGATACAACTAAGCACAATGGAGTATCTACAGATGCTATCAGGCTCCGGTTGTTCCCTTTTGCTGTTAAGGGAAAAGCATTGAGGTGGTTTGAACGACAGCCAGCAAACAGCATCCTTACATGGGAAGATTTGTATAACACCTCAAATATTTAAATGTGTATTTTAATATTATATGGTAAAATGATAGTTGATGGATTAGTGAAAATCCAAGTTTTATGGCCAAAAGGGGCAAAAAGGGCAAAATTGTAATTTGCCAACCGTGTGTTAAGAGGCTTAAATATTGAGTTAGAGATTTCAAATGACAAAAGTAAGGTTGGAAATGGAATCAGGGCGAAAAATTGAGTAAATAGGCAAATTTGAGAAAAATCGATGAATAGTGATTTTAAGTGTTAAAATACGGAGTTGTGAGTGTACCGATAGGTGTGAAATTTTTATCATTATTTTGGAGAAAGAAAAATATGTCATGGACCGGAAAAATATGTAGATTAAGGAATTGTGATCGGAAATTTTATCGGAGTTAAAGTTAGATCGCGTGTGGGACCCGTGTGACCGAAGTCACTTGGCCCCACCTCCTTTTCTTTCCTTCTTCTTTCTTTTCCTCTCATCTCTCCCGTGCGCTCTCTGCAAGGAAAAAGGAACCATTTTCCCCCATTCTCCATTTTCTTGCCATTTCTTCGTTTCTCCACCGAATCGCTTGATTTTGGTGTTGAAATCTATCGTAAACAACCTTCCAAAGCCATTGGTAGCATCTAGAAGCCTTGAATCCATCTCTTTGGCCACGTTTTAGGCAAAGTCAGATCCGACCCATAGGAGTTCTTGATGATTTCTTGGAGTTTTGAGCTTCAAATGGTTTAGTGGAGCCTTGGTGGTGATCATACTACCCATTGTAAGTATATTTGTGGTCTTTTGATAGTTGATTCCATAGATCTATGAAAATGTGTTCAAACCTTTGATTTTAGATGTGTGATGATAGAGAGCCCAAATGCAAAAATGCTATTAGATGAAAAGGCCTTAGAATCATGTTTGTAAGCTAGAAATGCTATGTTAATTTTTGGTGAAAAATATGGATTTGTAACTTAGGCAAAATTTGAGGAATTTTGATGAAAAATGAGTTTTTGAGTAAATTGGATTTGATGATTGTTGTAGGGTGCCTCACACGGTTGGATTTGAGAAAAGTTGAATTGGAGCATACGTTTGGAACGGTGTTGCTCGTGCTAAGGTAAACTCTTGGAACTTGGGTTTAATCCCTAGTGAGCTCCACCACGCCTAGAGGAAGGTTGTGGTTGGATGATGTAGTTATGACATGGTGTGTTTGTGTGCTTGTATGCATATTACTTGTGTTTTGTAAAAATTGTTTGGTCACTGGCCAGTTGACGTGTGTTTGGTTTGGACATCCGCTGGATTCGTCCTACGGGAGAATGCCAGTTGGAATGCCATGGTGTTGACTCTGGGAGCGACATCAGGATGATCCAAGCGGGGGACGTCCGCCGGATAGGGCTCATGAGGAGTTCCGGTTGGGTATTGCCATGGAGTCGTCTCAACCATGGGAGAGGCGCCAGGACTGTCTCGGGAGTTATATGATGGAGTCCTTGAACATGAATCCATGAGTGGATGTTCTTGGGTGTCTCCAGGTGGATGGTGATATTGTTTTACTTGCATAGCATATTATGTCATTTTGATACATTTTAGTGAGCCATGGAGTGGAGAGAGCCTCTAGCTCCATTGGTTTACTGAGATATATCCGTATATCTCACCCCGTGTTTGGGGGACCACATTTCAGGTCACTATGAGCCGGGAGGAGCTTCGGGCAAGAAGCCCGTATAGTGGACGTTGGATTGGCATGCGGTGCATTGGATTGCATGACCTTTTGGAGGAGTTTATGGAGTGCACATAGCATACCATTAGTATTTTGAGACTTAGGTCATGAACATATTGCATGATGTCATTTTCCATGCTTTTGTTAGTGTTCATGGTCATATGCTAAGTCTTGCTTATGTTTTATTATTCATGGCTTGGATAACTGTATATTTTGAGTGAGCATGGGACTTGTCCATTGCCACATTCATAGCCTTGAAGTCTTGATGAGTTATGTTGTAAAAATGGTCCATATTGCATGTAAATGGCCATTATTTTGAGAATGATGTAATTGATGTTAAACTTAAGGAAAATGCATGATGGAAGGGCCTAGAGCCAACATTAGGACATGATTATGTGTTATGTGGAGTACCAGGGGATTAGGGATGGATTACACACCCTTTTTGGGGCTCAAAACAGCTGTAATCTGTCATTTTGCTGCATAGTAATCGATTACCCAAGCATGGTAATCGATTACCATGCAACAGGGGACGAAATTTGGCTACTGTCTTCACTGGTAATCGATTACTGAGGCTTGGTAATCGATTACCATGTGAGGTAATCGATTACCCAAGGTTGGTAATCGATTACCAGAACAGAGGAGGTCAAAATTTGGCTACTGCCTCATTTTGACAGGTGGTAATCGATTACCACCCACTGGTAATCGATTACCACAGTGTAATTTTTGAAAATTCAGTTTTTTCTAGACTAAAAGAAAGGGGCTTAACTTGATGGGTAGAACTCCAAATGATACGTGGTTTGAAACCACGCGTAGACAATGTAAAGGACTATAACTTGGTAAAATGAGAGAGTAAGATGGTGAGTTTAAATGAATTGAATAAAAAGGAGAATGAATGATGTTAGCATAGATGTATGCTTCCGCAATTTGCATTTACAATTATAGTGTGGTTTTAATTGATTACGGAAAACGTTTTGATATAAAAGAAAGGAATATGTTAAAAGAAAAATTTGCCCGTAATTTAATTAATCTAATCACTGTGATTGTAACTGCGCTTAATATCATAATCAATGTTAACAATACCGGTGTACAACGGGCTGTTACATTTTATGGTATCAGAGCAGTTTTGTTTAGGGAACTCTGATTGTTGTGTGTGATGTATCTTGTGTGTCATAGCTATCTGTGAACTATTTATGATTAATGTATATGTGATTCCTCAGTGTGGGTCTGATCAGCTCATTCCTTTGTGTTACATGTACAGATATCATGAGTAGGGCACAAGGTCGCCGTGGGGCACGGGGTGCAGGTCATTTGCCACCGGATCCGATCACTGCAGCACTGAATGCTCTGCAGGCGGAAACGGCTGCAAACAGAAATATGACAGAGAACCTGATGAAAGCAAATCAGGATATGATGCAGGCCTTTATGGCTGAGTTGAGGGCGGATAGAGGTCGTCCTAGGAGGGAAGATACACCTCCGCATACGGCTACGGTGACTCCTACACCGACGCCATCTGTTACTCCTCAACAGGGGGAGAGTGGGGCTAGTCACCACACTGGTGAGGCTAGTCATCATACTACTACGGATCCTAGTTATATTCCTGATCCATCATCTGTTGCCCAATCTACTGGGGCTGCTGGGCAGGTGCTTGATAATGCTGATGATGAGCGTAGGCTCATATCTTTTAGGAAACATAAGCCACCCGCATTTCTGGGGTCAAGGGACCCAAAGGAGGTCACTGCTTGGTTGAGGGGTATGGACATTTTGAGTATCAAGTTATTCCTTTCGGGCTTACTAATGCCCCGGCGGTGTTCATGGACTATATGAACCGCATTTTTAAACCGTATTTGGACCAGTTTGTAATTGTGTTCATTGATGACATTTTGATCTATTCTAAGAGTAAGGAGGAGCACATGGACCATTTGAGGACTGTGTTGCAGGTGTTGAAAGACAAGAAACTATATGCTAAACCGTCTAAGTGTGAATTCTGGTTGTCTGAGGTGCAATTTTTGGGTCATGTTATTTCTGCAAGTGGTGTGGCAGTGGATCCAAGCAAGATTGAAGCGGTGAGTGACTGGGAAAGACCTAAGACCGTTACTGAAATTAGAAGTTTTCTGGGGCTTGCTGGCTATTATCGCCGATTTATACAGGGGTTTTCTGCAATGGTTCTACCGTTGACCCGATTGACACGGAAGGATACTCCTTTTGTGTGGACCCAGGAATGTGAGGACTGTTTTCTGCTGCTAAAAGAGAAATTGACTACTGCTCCGGTGTTGACTCTACCTGATCCGGAGGGTGAGTTTGTATTATATTGTGACGCTTCTAAGAAAGGTTTAGGGAGCGTGCTGATGCAGGAAGGAAAAGTAATTGCATATGCGTCTAGGCAGTTGAGGCCACATGAAGAAAATTATCCGACGCATGACTTAGAATTGGCTGCTATTGTTTTTGCCTTGAAAATTTGGAGGCATTTTCTGTATGGGATGAAATTTGCTGTGTTCAGCGACCATAAAAGTTTGAAATATTTATTTGATCAGAAGGAGCTGAATATGAGGCAGCGTAGATGGGTTGAATTCTTGAAGGATTATGACTTTGAGCTGAAATACCACCCGGGAAAGGCCAATGTTGTGGCAGATGCATTGAGTAGGAAGTCTGTTAACTTATCTCATATGATGATGTGGGACAATGAAGTGATTGAGCAATTCCGTGATATGAAAATAACGGATTTCTTTGCAGGAAGAATGTGTGATATGGAGTTGACTCGGATTGAGAACGAGCTGCACGAAAAGATTAAAGAGACTCAGATTCGCAATGAAAGTATAAAGTATTTGAAAGGCCAGAGTGGCATATCTGTTAATGAACAAGGGTTGCTATTATATCAGGGCAGGATTGTTGTGCCCAAGGAACTTGCAGAGGAAGTTATGACTGAGGCCCATAAGGGTCAATATGCTATCCACCCAGGTGCCACAAAAATGTACCAAGATTTGAAAGTTAAGTTCTGGTGGCCTGGTATGAAAAGAGATGTTGCCGAGTACGTGTCTAAGTGCTTGGTTTGCCAGAAAGTGAAAATAGAGCATCAGAAACCTGCTGGATTACTTCAGCTGCTGGATATACCTGAATGGAAATGGGAAAGTATTTCTATGGATTTTGTGGTTGGATTGCCGAGAACTCAAGCTGGTTATGATTCGATTTGGGTTATTGTGGACCGACTTACGAAGTCTGCACATTTTCTACCAGTACGAGTGGATTACACTACGGAAAAGTTGGCAAAACTTTATGTGAAGGAGATTGTTAGAGTCCATGGGATACCGATTAGCATTGTGAGTGATCGGGACCCGAAGTTTACTTCACGATTTTGGGGAGCTTTGCAGCAGGCTTTTGGCACTCAGCTTCGGCTGAGCACTGCTTATCACCCGCAGACTGATGGTCAGACTGAGAGGACCATACAGACACTTGAGGATATGTTGAGAGCTTGCACACTGGAACAGGGTAATGCTTGGGATAAGTACTTACCACTGGTGGAATTTTCTTATAATAACAGTTTTCATTCCAGTCTGGGTATGGCACCATACGAGGTTTTATATGGCAGGAGGTGTCGTACGCCCACTTGTTGGACTGAGGTAGGCGATAAAGAAAGATTTGGTCCGGATTTTGTGCAGGAAACGACAGTGCAGATTGAAATGATCAGAGAAAAGTTGAAACAGGCACAGAATCGGCAGAAAAGTTATTATGACAATAAGCATAGACCGCTGGAATTTGAGGAAGGTGACCATGTTTTCGTACGTTTGTCGCCGGTCACAGGTGTTGGCCGTGCGTTGGGTGTGAGGAAGCTGAGTCCACGATTCATTGGGCCATATCAGATTATGAAAAGAGTAGGATTGGTGGCCTATCAGCTTGCCTTACCCCCGCAGTTATCTAATTTACATGATGTGTTTCATGTGTCGCAGTTGCGACGTTATGTTCCGGATGAGTCACATATTGTGATGCCGGATAATATTGAAATCAGGGAGAACTTGAAGACTCCCATTGGTCCTATTGCAGTATTGGACCGCAGTGAAAAGAGGCTAAGAAGTAAAGTGATTCCCATGCTGAAGATTCAGTGGGAAGGCCGCACACCTGAGGAGGCTACTTGGGAGCGGGAGGACGAGATTCTCCGGCTGTATCCTGAGTTAGTGAGCAGGTATGATTTAATTTTGCGGACAAAATTTCAAAAAGGTGGGGTGAATATAACACCTCAAATATTTAAATGTGTATTTTAATATTATATGGTAAAATGAAAGTTGATGGATTAGTGAAAATCCAAGTTTTATGGCCAAAAGGGGCAAAAAGGGCAAAATTGTAATTTGCCAACCGTGTGTTAAGAGGCTTAAATATTGAGTTAGAGATTTCAAATGACAAAAGTAAGGTTGGAAATGGAATCAGGGCGAAAAATTGAGTAAATAGGCAAATTTGAGAAAAATCGATGAATAGTGATTTTAAGTGTTAAAATACGGAGTTGTGAGTGTACCGATAGGTGTGAAATTTTTATCATTATTTTGGAGAAAGAAAAATATGTCATGGACCGGAAAAATATGTAGATTAAGGAATTGTGATCGGAAATTTTATCGGAGTTAAAGTTAGATCGCGTGTGGGACCCGTGTGACCGAAGTCACTTGGCCCCACCTCCTTTTCTTTCCTTCTTCTTTCTTTTCCTCTCATCTCTCCCGTGCGCTCTCTGCAAGGAAAAAGGAACCATTTTCCCCCATTCTCCATTTTCTTGCCATTTCTTCGTTTCTCCACCGAATCGCTTGATTTTGGTGTTGAAATCTATCGTAAACAACCTTCCAAAGCCATTGGTAGCATCTAGAAGCCTTGAATCCATCTCTTTGGCCACGTTTTAGGCAAAGTCAGATCCGACCCATAGGAGTTCTTGATGATTTCTTGGAGTTTTGAGCTTCAAATGGTTTAGTGGAGCCTTGGTGGTGATCATACTACCCATTGTAAGTATATTTGTGGTCTTTTGATAGTTGATTCCATAGATCTATGAAAATGTGTTCAAACCTTTGATTTTAGATGTGTGATGATAGAGAGCCCAAATGCAAAAATGCTATTAGATGAAAAGGCCTTAGAATCATGTTTGTAAGCTAGAAATGCTATGTTAATTTTTGGTGAAAAATATGGATTTGTAACTTAGGCAAAATTTGAGGAATTTTGATGAAAAATGAGTTTTTGAGTAAATTGGATTTGATGATTGTTGTAGGGTGCCTCACACGGTTGGATTTGAGAAAAGTTGAATTGGAGCATACGTTTGGAACGGTGTTGCTCGTGCTAAGGTAAACTCTTGGAACTTGGGTTTAATCCCTAGTGAGCTCCACCACGCCTAGAGGAAGGTTGTGGTTGGATGATGTAGTTATGACATGGTGTGTTTGTGTGCTTGTATGCATATTACTTGTGTTTTGTAAAAATTGTTTGGTCACTGGCCAGTTGACGTGTGTTTGGTTTGGACATCCGCTGGATTCGTCCTACGGGAGAATGCCAGTTGGAATGCCATGGTGTTGACTCTGGGAGCGACATCAGGATGATCCAAGCGGGGGACGTCCGCCGGATAGGGCTCATGAGGAGTTCCGGTTGGGTATTGCCATGGAGTCGTCTCAACCATGGGAGAGGCGCCAGGACTGTCTCGGGAGTTATATGATGGAGTCCTTGAACATGAATCCATGAGTGGATGTTCTTGGGTGTCTCCAGGTGGATGGTGATATTGTTTTACTTGCATAGCATATTATGTCATTTTGATACATTTTAGTGAGCCATGGAGTGGAGAGAGCCTCTAGCTCCATTGGTTTACTGAGATATATCCGTATATCTCACCCCGTGTTTGGGGGACCACATTTCAGGTCACTATGAGCCGGGAGGAGCTTCGGGCAAGAAGCCCGTATAGTGGACGTTGGATTGGCATGCGGTGCATTGGATTGCATGACCTTTTGGAGGAGTTTATGGAGTGCACATAGCATACCATTAGTATTTTGAGACTTAGGTCATGAACATATTGCATGATGTCATTTTCCATGCTTTTGTTAGTGTTCATGGTCATATGCTAAGTCTTGCTTATGTTTTATTATTCATGGCTTGGATAACTGTATATTTTGAGTGAGCATGGGACTTGTCCATTGCCACATTCATAGCCTTGAAGTCTTGATGAGTTATGTTGTAAAAATGGTCCATATTGCATGTAAATGGCCATTATTTTGAGAATGATGTAATTGATGTTAAACTTAAGGAAAATGCATGATGGAAGGGCCTAGAGCCAACATTAGGACATGATTATGTGTTATGTGGAGTACCAGGGGATTAGGGATGGATTACACACCCTTTTTGGGGCTCAAAACAGCTGTAATCTGTCATTTTGCTGCATAGTAATCGATTACCCAAGCATGGTAATCGATTACCATGCAACAGGGGACGAAATTTGGCTACTGTCTTCACTGGTAATCGATTACTGAGGCTTGGTAATCGATTACCATGTGAGGTAATCGATTACCCAAGGTTGGTAATCGATTACCAGAACAGAGGAGGTCAAAATTTGGCTACTGCCTCATTTTGACAGGTGGTAATCGATTACCACCCACTGGTAATCGATTACCACAGTGTAATTTTTGAAAATTCAGTTTTTTCTAGACTAAAAGAAAGGGGCTTAACTTGATGGGTAGAACTCCAAATGATACGTGGTTTGAAACCACGCGTAGACAATGTAAAGGACTATAACTTGGTAAAATGAGAGAGTAAGATGGTGAGTTTAAATGAATTGAATAAAAAGGAGAATGAATGATGTTAGCATAGATGTATGCTTCCGCAATTTGCATTTACAATTATAGTGTGGTTTTAATTGATTACGGAAAACGTTTTGATATAAAAGAAAGGAATATGTTAAAAGAAAAATTTGCCCGTAATTTAATTAATCTAATCACTGTGATTGTAACTGCGCTTAATATCATAATTAATGTTAACAATACCGGTGTACAACGGGCTGTTACAATTTGTTCAACAAATTCTTTGATCATTTCTTCTCCATGGAAAAATATAATCAGCTGGTGAGTGAAATCACAAACTTTCGCCAGCTGGAAGGAGAATCACTCTGTGCAACATGGAACAGATTCCAGGAACTTAACAGGAAATGTGCACATTATGAAGGAGATGATGATAGAAAAGTAGTGATATTCTTCAATGGAATCACTCCTGAAACAAGGATGATAATAAATAGTGCCGCTGGAGGTTCTATTCGGGAAAGTACATCTGAGCAGGCTATTGATTTGATCAAAAAGCTTGCAAGGAATGAAAATGAAAGTGTGCTAGCTCCCACACAAAGAGCAACAATAAAACCAGCAGATAGTGATGTAATATCATTATCTAAAAAGTTTGACAGTTTAAGTGAGAAATTTGACAAGTTTCAAGTGTCAAAGGTTCAAACAACTCCTCTGGTTTGTGATCAATGCCAAGAAAGTCATGAATCCAGTGAGTGTCCGAATCCATCAGCCGAAGATTCACTTCAACAATTACAGGTGAATGGGATCTGGTATGATCAGCGTCCTCCACAACAACAACAAAACTTCCAGCGAAATCATAATTTCCCTGGTGGTAACAACAATTTTCAGCGGAGGACTCAAGGATCAGATATGGATTTTAAAACTAACAATAATTATGCTCAATCTTCACAGAATCAACAAAAAGAGCCAGCTGAGTGGGAAAAAGCTTTTGCTCAAATGGCTAAGGCTTCTAATGAAATGGCTCAATATACCAATGCTTTCATGGAGGAAACTAGAGCCAACAATAAAAACACAAATGCTTCTATCAAGAACCTGGATAATCAGATAGGCTAGCTAGCCAAGTAATTTTCAGAAAGAATTCCAGGTACCTTTCCAAGCAATACATTTATCAATCCAAAGGATGACTGTATGGCTATCACAACAAGAAGTGGTAAGACATTGATAGTTCCAACAAACCCACCGGTGAATTTGGAAGATACAACAAAGGGGAAAGAGGAACAGAATAAGGAAGCAATTGAATCAGAGATTGAGGTAATTGTACAAGAAAAAGAAATAGAAGTTGTGATTGAACAAGAGCAGGTTGAAGAGCAACCAGTTGTGTGAGTTAAGCCACGAATATGTGATGTCTAAGGCACCCTATCCAGAAAGATTCAAGAAGGGAGCCTATAACAAACATTGTGATAGATTCTTGGACATTTTCAAGAAGCTACATATCAATATTCCTTTTGCTGAAGCCTTAGCAAATATGCCTGGATATGCAAAATTCATGAAAGATCTTTTATCCAGGAAGCAGAAGCTGTAGGAATGCCAAACTGTAACACTGACTGAGGAGTGTAGTGCTTTTATCCAGCAGAAAATCCCAGATAAGCTTAGCGATCCAGGGAGTTTTAACATCCCTATTGCTATTGGTGATATTGGCATTGGGAAAGCTTTATGTGATCTTGGGGCTAGCATTAATCTAATGCCCTTTTCAGTATACAAATCTTTGGGAATTGAGGAATTGAAGCCTACCGAGGTATCTCTCCAATTGGCTGATAGATCCGTGAGGAAACCTAATGGTATTATAGAAGATATCCTTGTCAAGGTTGATAAGTTTATCTTTCCTGCTGACTTTGTGGTGTTAGATATGGGAGAAGGAAGTGAGAAACCCATGCTATTAGGAAGACCCTTTTTGGCTATAGCCCGAGCCTTAATTGATGTTGAACAAGGGATGATTAAACTAAGAATGAATGATGAGGAGATTATCTACAATGTTTCAGAAGCTATGAAGAGACCTGCAGAGAATAACGATTGTTTCCAGGTTGATTCTTTTCATGAAACAATTCAACACAAGAAAGAGCGACCTCAAGAGATTGATTATGAGTTGAAAGCTCGTGATCATATACCTTTTGAAAAAGAAGGAATTAATGTGGAGGTACTGGAAGAAAAAGCTGAAGATGTAGAGGTTGGTGCCCCTAAGGTTGAATTGAAACCATTAATAGACACTTTAAAGTATGTGTTCTTGGGAGATGGTGATACTTATCCGGTAATCATCAACAAAGACCTCTCCGAAGGTCAAGAAAAGGAGCTGGTTAAAGTTTTAGAAGCTCACAAGACCGCCATAGGATGGTCTATTACTGATTTGAAGGGCATAAATCCTTCTTTTTGTACACATAAGATTCTCATGGAAGATGATATCAAACCCGTGAGACAACCACAAAGAAGATTGAAACCAACAATGAAGGAGGTGGTAAGAAAAGAGGTTGTAAAGCTTCTTGATGCAGGAATGATTTACCCAATTTCTGATGCTGCGTGGGTAAGTCCTGTTCAAACAGTGCCAAAGAAAGGTGGTGTGACAGTAGTTACCAATGCAAAGCAAGAGTTGATTCCAACCAGAACTATCACAGGTTGGAGAATGTGTGTCGATTACAGGAGATTGAACACAGCTATGCGGAAAGATCATTTCCCACTACCTTTTATTGATCAAATGCTGGAAAGACTGGCGGGTCACTCTTATTATTGCTTCTTGCATGATTATTCAGGCTACAACCAAATACCTGTAGCCCCTGAGGACCAGGAAAAGACAGCTTTTACTTGCCCATTTGGAGTCTTTGCATACAGAAGAATGTCGTTCGGCCTCTGCAATGCACCTGCCACATTCCAAAGGTGTATGCTCTCCATTTTTTCTGATATGGTGGAGAAAGGTTTAGAGGTATTTATGGATGACTTCTCTCTTTTTGGTTCTAATTTTGATTCTTGTTTGAACAATTTGGCTAAAGTTTTGAAAAGATATAATGAGACTAATCTGGTTCTAAATTGGGAAAAGTGTCATTTTATGGTAACTGAAGGTATAGTGTTGGGACACAAAATCTCTAATGCAGGGATTGAAGTTGATAAGGCAAAATTGGTGTTAATTGAACAACTTCCCATTCCCGTAAATGTAAATGCTGTTAGGAGTTTCCTAGGACATGCAGGTTTTTACAGGCGGTTCATCAAGGATTTCTCCAAGATTGCTAAACCATTGAGCCAACTCTTGGTGAAAGACTCTGAATTTGTGTTTGATGATGCATGTTCGAAGGCATTCCATTTGTTGAAGGAGAAGCTTACTACAGCTCCTGATTGGAACCTTCCATTTGAACTCATGTGTGACGCCAGTGCTTATGCAATTGGTGCAGTCCTTGGTCAGCGTAAGGAAAAATTGTTACATGTCATTTACTATGCTAGCAAAGTTTTGAATGATGCTCAGGTTAATTATGCAACAACTGAGAAAGAAATGTTAGCAGTGGTTTATGCATTAGACAAATTTAGACCTTACTTGTTAGGATCTAAAATCATTGTTTTCACTGACCATTCTGCTATTAAGTTTTTGATAACTAAGCAGGATGCCAAACCACGACTGTTGAGGTGGATGCTACTCTTTCAAGAGTTTGATTTGGAGATTCGAGACAAAATTGGAGTAGAAAACAAAGTGGCTGATCATCTCTCCAGAATTCAGGCAAAAGAACTACAAGATAGTTCGGAAAAAGAAATCAATGACTATTTTCCTGATGAGAAGGTGATGGCAGTCTTTGTTCCTTCATGGTTCGCATATTTTGCCAATTACAAAGTTGTAAGAGAGTTGCCTCCTAATCTTACAAGGCAGCAACAGAAGAAATTTCTGCGGGATGTAAGGCGATATTTCTGGGAGGATCCACATCTCTATTTCCAATGTGCTGATGGGATCATTCGCAGATGTGTCCCTGAGTTTGAAATGAGTCAAATTTTGTGGCATTGCCATTCTTCCAACTATGGAGGCCACTTTGGAGGTAATAGAACCGCGCAGAAAGTCTTGCAAAACGGTTACTACTGGCCGACACTTTTTAAGGATGCAAAGGATTGTGTGGAAAAATGTGATAAGTGTCAAAGAACAGGAAATATCTCACGCAAGGATGAGATGCCTCTGAATAATATTCTAGAGGTAGAACTGTTTGATGTATGGGGCATTGACTTTATGGGTCCATTTCCATCATCTTATTCCAACCAGTATATCCTTGTTGCTGTGGATTATGTTTCTAAGTGGGTAGAAGCTGTTGCTCTTCCTACTAATGATGCTAAGGTGGTTGTGAATTTTTTGAGGAAAAATATTTTTACAAGGTTTGGAGTACCTCGAGCTATTATCAGTGATGGGGGTACCCACTTTTGTAATAAACATTTTGAGAGTTTGCTAGTTAAGTATGGGGTGAGACACAAAATAGCCACACCATATCATCCCCAGACTAGTGGGCAAGTGGAAATCTCCAACAGGGAGATAAAGAGAATTCTGGAAAAACAGTGGGAATTTCTAGGAAGGATTAGGCAAAGAAGCTTGATAATGCACTCTGGGCCTACAGAACTGCGTTCAAAACTCCAATTGGCATGTCACCTTATCAATTGGTGTATGGGAAACCTTGTCATTTGCCAGTGGAGTTAGAACACAAAGCCTTGTGGGCTACAAGGTTTTTAAATTTTGAACCATCAGGAGCTCAAAAGAAGAGAATATTACAGCTGAATGAGCTTGATGAGTTCAGAATAACTGCTTATGAAAGTGCACAAATTTACAAAGAGAAGACTAAGTTGTGGCATGATAGCAAGATCAGCACAAAGAGTTTGTCCCTGGTCAACAGGTATTATTGTACAACTCTCGACTGAGGTTATTTCCAGGTAAACTTAAATCTCGTTGGTCTGGTCCTTTTGTAGTGACAAATGTATTTCCATTTGGTACCATTGAAATCTCTCCTCTGGATGCTGAGAGATCCTTTAAGGTAA
>JAVKPL010013304.1:0-71516 GCA_032173675.1 Gastrolobium villosum | reverse complement strand
AAAAATTAAGTTTTGGTTCCCGTATAATTTCAGTTCCTTAAAAATGAAGTTCTTCAAAAATTTAATCAATACCCAATTTAATTCCAGGAATAATATATGTATATTAGATTTGTAAGAGACAAAAGACAGTATCTTTTGTTAAGAACTAAAAAAGACTTTATTAATATTATTATTAGGGTTTATCATCTATTATTTAATATGATCAGAAAAAATTTCTTACACACACAATATTTTGTGGGACCCGTAGCAAAAAAAAACTCCAGCACGCAAAATGAATCTCTATAACATAACACAATCATTTCTCCTACAACATAACTCTTATAAAATTTTCTTATTATTATTGTTATTATTATATTGCTGATGTAATCCCTTACATCACTTTTGGACCTTTTCCATTTGCATTAATTTATATCAATGATTAAATTACTTTCCAGTATTTTCCAAAAAAAAAAAATTAAATTAGCTTCGTGGTTCTATAAAGCCAGAAAACCTTAGGACTCAGAGACAAGTAACTTCATAAATATTTGTTTAAGTCAAGTGAATAAGAGTGCGGCAATGGCTACATATCAGGAAGAGGTGAAGCTTTTGGGATTTGTGGGAAGCCCATTTGTGTGCAGAGTGCAGATTGCTCTTAATTTGAAGGGAATTGAATACAAATATCTGGAACAAAAGTTGGACAACAAGAGTGATCTTCTCCTCAAATACAACCCAGTTTACAAGAAGGTTCCTGTATTTGTTCATAATGAGAAGCCTATATCAGAATCCCTCGTGATTGTTGAGTACATTGATGAGACATGGAAAGACCACCCCATCTTGCCTGCTGAACCTTACCAGAAAGCCTTGGCTCGTTTCTGGTCCAAGTTCATAGATGACAAGGTAACTCAAGTTTTCTTCTTTTCTTGCTTTTCATGTGCTGATTTGTCCCATAAACATCATCAGTAGTCTATCAATAAGTTAGAGAACTCAATAGTCAACTGTCAAAGGAAAATTTTGCATAAATTTCATTTATAAATTATATCGGTATGAACTTTGTTTAAAATTATATTAATGATTGATCAAATTCATTTAAGAACTACCTTAAATTATTGTTGTGGTTTGTAAATTTTATGGAATCTTATAGGGCTTGGTTAGAATATTTAATTTTGGAAAAAAAAAAAAAAAACAAGAATTCTGTGCCACACTGCAATGTGTTTCTGACTAACTGACAGATTTTAACCGTAGAGATTATCGAGATTACGATAACAAAATTTACCATAAAAAATGGGGCTAAAGAAGAAAAAGTTACCACCTTTAAATAGGGTATTCGCGGCCTGGATTGAATCGGTTTTGGAATCAAAAATCATCCGATCCAATTCTTTTGGTTTGTTCATGTAATCATCCATTCGGTTTGGATTTTTTTTTTTAAATCCGATCCGATCCAATTTTTTTCGATTTGGATTGGATCAATTTTCAATTTTTTGAAAATCCTAAAATTTATTTCATGATTATTGTGCAAATAACTTTTTTGTATATATTTATTTTGTAAATTTATTCATTTTCTGAAATATAAAAGCATCAATAGACTGATAATATAGTTTTTTTTTTTTGTAATGAGATATGAAGCTCTAGACAAATGGGTTTAGTTGATAGTTTAATAGGTATTGGGTTTAGAAATTTTTTAAACTATGATTTGGGAAATGCCCAAGTAGGTAGAGGGGAATTAATATATTGGATCGGTTTGGATTGGATCGGTTTTCATCAACCCATCCGAAAATCGATCCAATCCAATTAAAATTTGCGGATTTTTTTCGATTTTCAATTTTTCAATTTTCGATTTTTCGGTTCAGTTATCGCGGTTTGGATGGGTTGATCAAGAGCGTTTAAACAAGTTTTTTTTTGTTTTATAATTTCTATATGATTCAATCTAAATTCTTCTTGTCCTAATTATTTACTAACATGATTACTAATAAGTACTTTAATTTTTAAAATCAGTGCGTGGCTGCTGCATGGAAATCTGTTTTTACCATTGATGAGAAAGAGCGCGAGAAGTATATTGAAGAGTCATTTGAGGCTCTGCAATTGCTTGAGAATGAGCTTAAAAACAAGTTCTTTGGAGGAGAGGAGTTTGGCTTTGTGGATATTGCTGCTGTCTTCGTAGCCTTTTGGATACCTATATTTCAAGAAGTTGGGGGGCTGCAACTGTTCAACGGTGAGAAATTTCCCAAACTCTACAAATGGAGCCAAGAATTTCTCAACCATCCAGTTGTCAAAGAAACTCTGCCTCCTAGAGACCCACTTCTTGCCAAATTGAAAGCTCACTATGAAAGTCTTGTTGCTTCAAAATAGATTAATATTGAGTGAAGACCCATAATTTCTAAGGAGAATTTTATGAACACTTGTTTGTCATTGAGTTATTGCTGTTAGAATTTCATTTCAAAATGGTATGTAATCGAGGATTTCTCCCTCCAAAAGAAATCCTAGGATGTAAGTTGACATTTTTATTTTTTCAATCAATAAAAGAAAAAATAAATTCTGGTTTATTCTCTTTTTTTTGTGCTATTATTATTTTTAGTTATGGAAAATTGTTTCTGCAGTTACCAGATAAGTTATCTGTATTTATTCCCAAAACGACGTCATTCTGGTATTGAAATCTTAAAAATTATAAATATAAAGATTATTATAACCTTGAAATAAACTAAAATTACAAAAACATCATGATTTATGTCCCAAAATGACGTCGTATTGAACTTACTGCGGATAACTTATCTATAGTAATCGTAGAAAAAACGAACCTTTTTATTATTATTAGATTTAAAGAAAACAACGCAAATGGTAAGAATAGGTGGAGGTCAAAAACTTTATGTTTTAATTATTAATAAAGAAAAAACATAAAAACTTTGCTAAATGAAAGAAATGTAAAAATATTAAATCATTCAAAAACTGGACCAATCAATATACTAGATAAAGCTTATGCAGTTCAAAATATTTGCAAGGCATGGAAACATAAAAACGTATGGGACCATCTGGCAAGAAGAACCGAGGGAAAAAGTATACTATTTACTAACCTTATGTACATGTTGGATTAGAATTGCAGATACTCGTACCTCTTCTTTTATACAACCGGACGCAAGAACGTATTTTAGCCCATTGGATTCCTATTAACTCAATCAATCCCTTTTGTTTACCACTCACTCCAGACAAAATGCCACAGTTTAATGGATTCCAAAGTAAGAATATAACTGATGGGCTTTGCAAAATGGATCCAAGTTGGTAACAGAATTGAGATTCAGTTAGAGGAGAGAAAAGAATAAGTGTCTAGGAGTTGGGTTGTTATATTGGTGAGTGGAGAATTCGGATCTATTTGTGACCTAAGTTTGTTGGTTTTTGAGAGCAAGCAATTGGGTCATCTTGCTTAGTGTTTAACTTGTTATTTTCTGCATATTTTGCTGTTAGTTTCTTGTGATTGTTAATATCACAATTCATTTCTTGGTTGTATTTGCAATTGTAAGGACATATTACAATCTTATTAAACTCAAACCGATCATTCGACTCCATCTGAGTATCAGTCATTAAATCACTGGTTGAATCACATGATTTGGATAAATGTATATAAATTTATATTTTATACTTAATTATATAATAAATATTTTAAATGATGCAATTTAAATAACAACTGATATAGTTTAGTGGTAAGTATTATATCCTCATGACAAGGGTTCGATCCCCCAACTTCTAAAATAACTTCTAAATTAACAACGTTCATGTTATGATCCTTAATTTCAACTATACACATTGAAGAGATTTATCATGGATTTTATTAATGTTATATTACATGATTTAAGTGTTGTTTCCAACACACACAAAAAATGGAGAGAGAAAGTGGAATGATGAAAGAGAAAGAAAAACACCTCTTTAATGTGTGTGTAAGAGAGTGATGTTATATCATTTTTCATGATAAATATAAAACCCATTTATCATTTTAACCAGCTCCTTGACAAATTAATCTGCCCTGCTGTCTAACCATTCCAAAATACGGACATTAATTATAAAGATTTCATTCAAGCCACAAAGGAAGCAAGATAGAGATCATTCTTTGAGCCATAAGACCATAGACCGAGTGATACAAAATAGGTTGTCTAGAAATTCAACGGAAGAGTAGCTCACGCACTTCCTCAAACAAGTTGCTTTCAACCATTTATCAAGTTGGCGTATTTCTTCAAATAACATTTATGCAACCATCAATCAATTTTACAGTCTAGGCATGACATCAATCACCAATGACCAACCTCAGATCAATTAGTATACACATGAAAGACCTAAACAAATTGACTAACAAAGTAACAAGTAGACCAAGCAATACACAATCAAGGGCTAGGTGGACGGTCAAGATCAAGTGACAGCTGAACCATTCAAGGCACGGATAAATCTTTGCTAATACTGTTATATCAAAGATTCAATGCATCCCACCAACGAAAATATTACATGTCAACTAATTTTATTTTTTTCTGTTAAATTTTTTTTCTCTCCTCTAATGTGTACTGTTCTCATTAATGAGATACACTGAATCTTGATATAGCAATAGTACCAAAGATTTATTTCAAGTGCACGGCGGTTCGTGCAAGAGTAGTATTTTTACAATTTATTTTAAATGTAATTAAAAATTAATCTTGAACAAAATTCTTAAAAACGCAACACGAATTCAATCATCACCCAAATAGTATTTACACTCACTTTCAAACAGTATTAATACAAGCCTAGCCTCAACTTTTTCAACGTTAATTTTTTATTTTCGTAGCAAATATTACAATATTTTAAAACCCCACTGTCTGCCAGTTTAACACAAGTTTTGGCCTCAACTTTTTCAACGTTAGTTTCTATTTTCGTAGCAGATATCACATTATTCAAACCCCCACTTTCACACTGTCACAACTAGATCCCGACGAAACAGCGAAAAAAATAAATAAAAACAATAAAGTCGTAACCAAAATTTATTTACGAAAATGTTAAAAAATCCATTTTGTTTAAGAATTAAAGCTGGATTTTGCTTACCAAAAAAAAAAAGATGGACTCTTAAAACAAAAATAAATCCAGGAGTCTATTACAAGTAGGGGAAGTGTTAGCACCTATATGGTCCATTTAAAAAAAGTTTAAAATTAATTGTACAAATTATTGACAAGATTTTAAATATTTATTTCACCTCAAAGAATTAAATAAAATTGATGATTGCAAAAGAAAACTAATTTTTTGAAAATTTACTTTGGGTCTTCAAGTGAAGGGTTCCGCTCTGACGTATCCCTCAATGAAACAGGAAACTAAAAGTTGTGTCATTCTGTAGAAAATATTGCATGTAAGTTAATTTTAATTTGAAAAAAAATGATTTTGAAATAGATCGTTAATTTTTGAAAAAAGAATCCATCATTGTTCAGAATTTAAGGTAAATTCTTATGAACAACATTTTAGAATGTAGAAGCATAAAATCAATATTATAAATTGTTGCTTGGATGTTTTAGAATAAATCTTTTAGATAGATAATTTGATTTTTGAGATTTTGAGAGAAAATAATTTTATTTAAAAAATGAATCCACATTGCACATTATATAAAATAGTGTAGCTATACGTGTACTCTTATGAAACATGCAACATTGAGGATGGCGAATCATATAATTAGTATCGCAGATCATTGCGTGGGTTGAAAAATAAATAAATAAATAAGTAAAATACATTGTTTATTTACTATATTTAAATTTGATTTTTATTTATCACATCACACTAACAAATACACAAGCTACATAATATAAAATAGACAAATACCAAATATTAAGAATAATAACTTTTTTTTTTACAACCTCTTACAATCATACTTTAACACCGTTGATTTCCGCCAACAAACGGTTATCATTTATTATGAATTAATAATTAATTAATAAGTTTAATTTGAGAAAATAACAACCGTTGATTGGCGGAAATCAACGGTGACAAGATATGATTGTAAGAGGTTGTAAAAAAAATGTTGTAACTATAACCTCTATCTTTTAATTATTATAATTTTTACCTATTCTAATTTATTCACCTATTTATTTAACTTGAAGACAAGTCCATATTATCAATTGACCCATCTAAAGTTTTAAACCCAACCAAAAGAAATCAGCCCATTTAAATTATAGAAGAAATTAAAACAAATGGGCTTGCATAATAGCCCACGGACTTGTAGCTTTAGGAGTAAATGAAACACACTCAAACCCTAGTTCCTAAATAGTGTGGTCATCGGTGGAGGCCGACGGCAACAAAGGTCACACCTTTGGCTAGCCATCAAGGTCACCCTAATTTTTTCAACCTTAATTTCTATTTGAGTAGCTTATATTACAATATTAAAACCGGCACTTTCAGATTGTATTAACCCAAGCCTAGCCTCAACTTTTTTAACGTTGATTTCTATTTGACTAGTGTATATTACAATAATTAAACTCCCACTTTCAGACAATATTAAGTATTAACACAAGCCAAGCCACATTTTTTCAACGTTTAGTTTCTATTTGTGTAGCGTATATTACAATATTTAAACCTCACTTTTAGACAATATTAACATAAGTCTAGCCTCAACTTTTTCAATAGTAGTATAAAAAAATATCACAAAATTTCACTCTATGAAGCACCGACACTTCAAAAACCATGACGTGTCGTGTCCGACACTTCCCGACACTCTCGGATACTTCGACACTCCCCGACACTCCAACACACGTTATAGAAATTCAAAAAAGGGTTTAAAGGTTACATTGCGTTGAGTTTTTAGTTCCAACTATTAGATTCATTGGATTACGATTACTATTTTATCGAGTTTAATATAAATATTTGAGATATCTTATGTTTTTTGCAAAATTCATGAATATTATAAGTTTAGATTCATTTTTTTATTAAATTATTGAATATTAAATATAATATACACCACATAATTTAAAAATATGATTTAATATCAAAACGTGTCCTAACGTGTCAAAATCTAATATTTTTTAGAATTAACGTGTCGGAGTGTCATGACGTATCGTGTCACGTATCCCGTGTCAGTATTGGTGCTAGATAGATTTCAACCCCCAATTTCAAACAGTATTAACACAAGCCTAACCCTCAACTTTTTCAATGTTAATTTCTATTCGAATAGCGTATATTACAATATTTAAACCCCCACTTTCAGAAATGATTAACACAAGCTAGCCTCAACTTTTTCAACGATAATCTATATTTAAGTAGCATATATTACAACAAATATTTAAAGATTGAATTATTTAAGAAATGTTTTAAAAAAAATCTTTAAGATGGTTGTATACCCATGATAGACCCAGCAATACAGATGCAACCAAAAAACTTGTGAGCCCTATGCCGGAAAATTTAGTATAAGAAGAGGCATTCTAGCTTATCGATTTTAAGGATCAAATGAAGCCTGTATCAAAGAAGAACAATTTCAGTTACAGCTGAATTGGTAATTTTAATATTGTTAATAGGTTTGGTATTTCTTCTTTTAAATGATATACAATTGTATTATTTTAACTGAGAGAAGAAGATACACAATAAAAATTATGGAAAAAAAATAAGAATCTTTTTTTAATTTAAATTTCAAATAAAAAAAATTAATTTTAATTAAAAATATCATTTTTTAAAAGAACAAATATTTTTTCTATTGTTAATTAACACAACTAAATACCAAAAAAAAAAAAAAACACAACAAATATAGCCTATTACGACAAGGTATGGGTTAGTTACTGGTACGACAAGTTCCTCAAAAACATGTGGTGTAGTTGTACTTGCATAATGTCATGGCAAAAGAGAAGAATGTATAATAAATTTATAATAATTACCTATAAATCTTAATGAAGTATTTACATTAATAACTAGTTGAATATACTAGCATATATAAATGTTGCTGTTAATGGTGCTCGATAGTGTTGAGTGCAAGAAATTTGGCCAATGGGTCTGTGGTCCAATCACGGGGTATTGGCACGGTTCTTCTTTTACCTAATTTATCTCTGGATCATGTTCTCTATGTTCCAGATTCTCCTTTTAACTTACTTTCTATTAGTCGTTTGATAAAATCCATTGACTGTGTTGTTTCTTTTACTAAAATCTCTGTCATCTTTCAAGATCGGAGTTTGGGGAAGGAGATTATCAAAGGATGTGAGTCTCAGGGCCTCTATCAACTATTTCCATCTTCTTCAGCCTGCTCCACTGTGGACTCTCGTCTTACTATACATGCTCATCTGGGCCATCCTAGTCTTACAAAGCTTCAGAAGATGGTTCCACATTTATCGTCTCTTTCTAAATTAAATTGTGAGTCTTGTCAGTATGGGAAACATACTCGTAGTACATTCCCAAGTCGTCTTAGTCGTCAATCTGTTTCTCCTTTTTCGGTGGTCCACTCTGATATTTGGGGACCAAGTCGTCATTCTTCTACTTTAGGGTTTAAGTATTTTGTTATTTTTATTGATGATTATTCCAGGTGTACTTGGTTATTTTTAATGAAAAACTGGTCTGAGTTGTTTTCTATTTTTCAGTTATTTTACAATGAAATAAAAACTCAATTTTGTATTCCTATTCGTACTTTTCGTAGTGATAATGCATGTGAGTACTTATCTCATCAATTTCAACAATTCTTTTCATCTCATGGCATTCTCCATCAAACATCTTGCCCTCATAAACCTCAACAAAATGGTGTAGCCGAGCGCAAGAATCGCCATCTGGTTGAAACCACTCGTGCCTTGTTAATTGATGGTAATGTTCCATACACATTCTGGGGTGATGCATGCTATCTCATTAATCGCATGCCATCATCTGTTCTCAATCATAAGGCACCTCACTCTATTTTATTTCCCCATCAAACTTTATATCCTTTAACTCCACATGTGTTTGGTTCTACGTGTTTTGTTCATCATCTTGGTCCAGGTTTGGATAAATTAGCTCCCAAGTCTCATAAATGTGTTTTTCTGGGTTATCCTCGGTCTCAGAAGGGTTACCGTTGCTACTCTCCCACTTTACATCGATACTTTATCTCAGCGGATGTCTCCTTTTTTTAATCAGTTCCCTTTTTTAGATCCTCTACTACTCCTGTGGATACTGATTTTGTACAGATGTCCTTTCCAAGTGACCTTCTTTACCTTCCGTCTTTACCCATCCATGTTTCTGACTCTCCTTCTATCACCTCTTCTGCTGATGAGATCGAGCCTAGTTCGTCAGATGTATCTGTGGACTCACATTCAACTGCATCTCCTCCCATGGCTTCGGTCCCACCTTCGGATAGTGACCTTCACATTACTCTTCGTAAGGGTACTCGTGATACTCGCCCTCCGGCCAGGTATACAGTCAATCTCAGTTATCATCGTCTTTCTCCATCATATTTTGCTTGCCTATCCTCTTTGTCCTCTGTATCTGTCCCTAAGACTACAGGTGATGCACTTTCACATTCGGGATGGAGACAAGCTATGAATGATGAAATGAGTGCTCTTCATCATAATGGCACATGGGATCTGGTACCTCTTCCTTCTGGAAAATCTGTGATTGGTTGCCGATGGATTTATGCTGTTAAGGTTGGACCTGATGGTCAAGTGGATCGTCTTAAAGCTCGCTTGGTGGCGAAGGGTTTCACTCAGGTCTTTGGCTTGGATTTTATTGATACTTTTTCTCCTGTGGCGAAAATGTCTAATGTTCGCCTTTTTATTGCCATGGCTGCTATTCGTCATTAGCCTCTCTACCAACTAGATATCAAGAATGATTTTCTTCATGGTGATCTTGAGGAAGAAATTTATATGGAGCAACCTCCTGGATTTGTTGCTCAGGGGGAGTCAGGACTTGTTTGTCGTCTTCGTAAGTCTCTCTATGGCCTCAAACAATATCCAAGAGCTTGGTTTGGTAAATTTAGCAGTGTTGTTCAATAATTTGGCATGAATCGGAGTGCAGCTGGTCATTCTCTATTTTTTCGTCATTCTGCTTCTGGTTCTATTTATCTGGTGGTATATGTGGATGATATTGTCATCACAGGTAGTGATCGGCATGGGATCACTCGATTGAAACAACACATATGTCATCATTTTCAGACTAAGGATCTTGGGAAACTTCGATACTTCTTAGGAATCGAGGTGGCCCAATTTAAATCTGGTGTTGTGATATCTCAGAGGAAATATGCTCTGGATATTCTTGAAGAAACTGCTCTGTTAAATTCAAAGTCTGTTGATACTCCTATGGATCCAAGTATCAAGCTTCTACCAAATCAGGGGAAGCCCTTTTCAGATCCTGAGCAGTATAGAAGACTGGTTGGAAAATTGAACTACCTCGCAGCCACTCGGCCTGATATTTCCTTTGCAGTTAGTGTTGTCAGTCAATTTCTCAATTCTCCATGTCAAGAACATTGGAATGCAGTCATTCGTATTCTTAAGTATATCAAGGCATCTCCAGGAAAAGGCCTTGAATATGAAGATAAAGGTCATGATCAAGTGGTTGGGTACTGTGATGCTGATTGGGCTGGTTGTTCAGCTGATAGGAGATCTACTTCTGGGTATTGTGTCTTTGTTGGAGACAACTTGATTTCCTGGAAAAGTAAGAAACAAAGCGTAGTTGTCAGATCAAGTGCTGAAGCGGAATACCGCTCCATGGCGACTACTACTTGCGAGCTCATCTGGCTTAAACAACTTCTCAGAGAGCTTAAGTTTGGAGACACTAGACAGGAAACTCTCATGTGTGATAATCAAGCAGCTCTACACATTTCATCAAATCCAATGTTTCATGAAAGAACCAAACATATAGAAATAGATTGTCACTTTTTTCGAGAGAAGATTCTTGCTGGTGAAATTAAAACTAGCTTTGTACCTCTAATGAGCGATTAGCAGATGTGTTTACAAAATCTTTGAGGGGCCCTCGAATAGAGTTTATTTGTAACAAGCTTGGTGCATATGACCTATACACTCCAGCTTGAGGGGGAGTGTTGTAAATGATAGTTTAGAATAGTAGTATAGAAGTCTCACATCGTATATATCTGTTTGTATTTTCTTTCTTTTAAGTTATATAATAGACTCCGTTGTATAGTTGATACACACGGTATTATTTTCAAATGTTCCTCTCTTATCTCTCGGTATTCAACATGGTATCAGAGTCTTAGTGTTCGATCCTCGCCGCCCCTCACATTCTCTTGTGAAATTTCTTAGCACAGGTAGGCTGGGCCTGTTGCATTATCCACTCTTCAAGCCCAATGGGCTCTCGTGTGAGGGGGCGTGTTGAGATATATAGTCCTACATTGGTTGGATGAACAACTAATGTGGAGTTTATAAGGCCTTAGGCACTCCCACTCTTTGAGCTAGCTTTTGGGGTGGTGTATCCCAAGATTCTTTACATAATGAATTTTGTTGAATTCCCTCTTTTGCAGCATTGCTGGAGTGCATTAGGATGTGAACCATTTTAGCACGGGGAAAGATGTGTGTAACATTGACTGAAAGAACACATTCAGTTGAGCAGATTTTGCATCTTTAACATATATATATATATATATATATATATATATATATATATATATATATATATATGGGGTTTGATTTTCTTATGTTACATGAGAATTCAATTCTCATGTTGTGACTCAACTAGTGGTGAGTCCCACATTTATTAAAAATGAAAAAAGAAAAGAAAAGTTTTGCACGCAAATCGAAAGGTCACAACATGAGAATTGAATTATCATGCAACATGAGAAAATGTTTTCCCATATATATATATATATATATGGGTCAGGGATCATTTTACACGAGTGTAAGTTACACTGGTGTAAAATGATTATTGATCTCATTTATATCTAAGGGTTCAATTTTTTTTAATAATGTGAGCTATTGGATACAAGAGGATCAATGCTCCAAGATTGAGTAGAAGAATATCATGCCCCATATATATATATATATATATATATATATATATATATATATATATATATATATATATATATATATATATATATATAATGCAGCATCACTTTGCAACTTGGTGAGGAATGACCCATTTATCAAATCAGATGCAACGACCCTTTTATGCAATTGGGATTAGTACCGTTGAAAATCAATGTATTATCTTACACTGTAGAACACAATTCTGGGTGTCTAACATTAGGTGGTGGAATTGATTCTTCCATTCTGATGACGGTGCATGGAATTTATCAGTTATATTTAGATTTGAGAGAGAAGGATATCAAGGCTTGTGAGCTAACATATCAATTCATTGTATTCAATTATTTTATAAAAGAAAACAAGTAAAGAAAAGGAAAGACAATATTCTCTATCACGAGACCAAAATCTAATTGACTTCATTAAATATGCTTTCCAAGAAAATGGTTTTTGCCCTTACAAAAAGGTTCAACCTAACTCGAGAAATTACATCTCAACCGGAGATGAGGATGGACAATACCGGGACAGCCAGTCGCGCCAAAAAAAATTAGGGCCTGAATTTCCTTTTTTTTTTTTTTTTAACTAGAAGTTACTTATAATGAAAAGTTCTTATAATGTAAACTTTTTTTTTATATATACAATGAAAAGAAAGCTAAAAGCTAAAAAGACAGAGAGATAATTTTTTTGAAATATGTGCTTTTATAAGAGCTTTTTTTAAGCTTTTATCTATTTTATTGAATTGCGTGCTTTTTTTTTAAGAAGAGCTATAAACACAATGAAATGATTTTTTTGAAATATATGCTTTTAAGTAACTTTTAAACTAAAATTTTTATATAATATTAAACAGATTTTACCTTTTTTTTAAGTTCTTTTTTAACTTTAGCTTATACGTAGCTTCTAGCTTAAAAATATGATGATCCAAACAGGCTCTTAGTCGGGCCAAACACTAAATTATATCTCTTTCAGGTGTTGTAGCAATAGATGTAAACAAGCTGGGCCGAGCCAAGTCTATGAAAAATATTTTGAGCTTGACTTGACCCATGAGCTTGGTACAAACTAAATTCTAGACTTGATTTGACTTATTTATAATTATAAAATATGTTTTTTCAAACTTATATACATCCAAATATTAAGACTATAAACTCATCAAATTATGTATTCCTTTGTCAGAGAAAAAATAATCATAGAATCCACCTAGTTCACATATAATTACATCTTTCATGCTATCTAGCAGGTTGAGCATAGTTGAAGGTTGGCGTAAAGCCTTGAAATATGAGTGACCAAAGGAGGAAAGGAGAGATCAATAGTCAGAGAGCTTGTTTGTAAATTATGACCGTAAGAGAATGTTAGTAGAAAATAGTAAAAAAAATAAGGTTACAAAAATAGAATTAATGATTCAGTGATTTAAAAATATATTATTTATTATAAAAATATATCATGTCAGCTCGGCTTTTCAAATCAAACCTCATTAAATTAGATTTGGGCTTGTTTGCTGGAAAAATAAATTAAGTTTGAGCATGTTCTATTGATTAAATAAGTCAGATCAGATTTACGGCCCTATAGGCTAGCCCCTCATTAGAACAACGAGTGCATTAAGCTTCGCTACCTGAAGAAGGATGAGACTAATCCTCTAACCGAGAAGGAGACACTTTCCTCCTCTGGCCCCCAAAGATTTTCCAAGAATTTGCTTGAGGCAGGGTTTGAACCCCTGACTCAAGCAAACCCTTGAGAGCTCAGCTGCCAACAGAGCTACCCTTGGGGGTTAAGCAAGTCAAATTTTGGATCCCTAATAAGTTGCTCGGCTCATTTACACCAATAATTACAGCTACGAATATTTACCCACAACTAAAATATGACTAATTTTTAAAAGGGTTTTATAAGAGTTATGTTATAGGAAGAGTGATTGTGTTATGTTATAGAGATTCGTTTTGCGTGCCGAAGTTTTTTTTTGTTGCGGGCCCACAAGATGCTGTGTGTGTAGCAAATTTCATAAAGTCATGTTAAATGAGAGATAATAAACCTTTTTTAAAAACCAATTAAAACCAACGTGGCTTCGTTAGTTAGAATGGATACTTGAGCTTAATTTCTTTGCATGGAAGTAAGTGCTTTTTTTTTTTTTTTTGGTAAATGAAGTAAGTGCTTTTTAGTTCTTACTTCTTAGATATATTGTGCTTCCAATTTGACCTGACATATACTTCGTTTTGACTAAATCTTGCCATCTTTCTTTTGAACTTCTCTCTAATATTCAATTTTAGTATTTTAATTTAGTATATTTGGAGTTGGGAAGCGGATGCTCTCATAAGGTTGTATTTTTAGGGTCTGTTTGGGAGATGGTTTTAGGAGGGGAAGGGAAAGGAGGATTTTAAGAAGTCATTCCCTTGTTTGTGAGTTAAAAAAATGAGGGAAAGGTTTTGGGGATTTTTACTAAGAGGATGGATATTCTTACTATCAAAATCTTATACTACTAACTCACTACCTGTCTAATCACCATTGGATTAATATTTTTTCTTTTTTCAAAAACTTTTTAACATTCTCTCTCTTTGATTCAATGATAATTAGATAGGTAGTAAGTTGGTAGTAGAAGATTTTGGTAGTAAGAATATCCTTCCTCTTTTACTAAACCCTCCAAAATTCCCTTTCTTCACAAAATTTAAGTTCCCCCAATTTGGAGGGTTTGAGAGGGAAAATATTAAAAATTACTTATCTATACTTAGCATTAAAATGTGAAAACTACAGAAATGTGAATCATTTTTAAATGTGACATTATTAGAAAAGTCTCAAATACTGACAGAATTTATTTATGAAAAATATTTCGTAAAAAATAGTGATGAAATTTTTTATGGAAATCATATACGTCAAAAAACTTCCCTCAACACTAAAGACGAAATTAGATACGGAACAAATTTTGTCATAATCAGTGACATAAATTTTTTACGGAAAAAAAGATTCAACCAAAAGTATTGATAGAATCTAAATTCCGTCAAAACTTTCCATGAAAATATTTTCGTCCAAAATTTTGAAGAAACATATTTTTATCGAAAAGTTTCGACGTAAAACAATTACGTCAAAATATTTTTCAAATAACATTTCCATCAAAATCTGTGAATAAAAACATTTCTTTAAAAAAATTTGACTAAATTTTTTTTTTTGTCAAAATTCGTTACGAGATCTAAATTTCGTCAAAATATTTCTCTAAACATATTTCACAAAAACACATTCATCGAAATTTTTCACAAAAATATTTCCATCGAAATTTTCAATGCAACACATTTCCATCAAAAATATTTGACAGAAAAAATCTCATCAAAATTTTTTACAGAATTTAAATTACGAAGAATGTTTTCGACGGAACACATTTTCATCGATAATTTTTGACGAAAAATATTTCCTTCAACTTTTTCGATTAAAAAACATTTCCATCAAAATTTTCAACGGAACATATTTCTGTCAAAAATGTTTGACAGAAAATATTTCCCTAAAAAATTTTGACAGAACAAATATTCTGTCAAAATTTTTAACGAAACACATTTCCATTGGAAATTTTCCGTAACACAGTCACGGCGATTCACTGCCGCCGGCGGTTCATCGTGATCGGTCAGTGTCTATAAATAGACCCTGACGCGTCCCCCCAGAAAAATCATCCAATTTTGTGCACTGTTACTCTGGAATTTTTCCTTCTTCCGGTTTGCATCCTCCTTTCAGTTTTACGGTGTACTTTCCGCTAGCATATTGTTGTGTTGGTTTGGGCCGTTGACTGGTAGTGCCGCCACTCTTTAGAAAAAATTTGTTCTATTTTGGGAGCACTTGTCTATCAACCCTTGGCATCAGTGAGGGGAAAAATTATATTAAGGAGTGTGGGCTCAGATTTAATACATTATTTTGCATACATTCATCTGTCTGTTCCATTATACTGACATCAAGTAAGTCTATTCTTAGTTTTTGTAATTGCATTGTGTTTGATATTTCTGGTCATTTCTCTCTTATGTTCTTTACATGGGTTCAAACCTCTTAGTAATTTAATATCACCCATTGTCTTCTTTAACAATCACGACCAACCCATGAGGCACAACTATTAGTGGATTTGTATAAGCAACATCTGCCAAAAGAGGTCCATCCTAGGACGCATATTGAGCTTTAAGTTTAAGAGTATTTGGTTATGTCTTTATGTCTTTAATGTTTGAGATCATCAAGTTGCCTCTTGAAGGTAGAGGCTATGTAGCACCGATACCGACACGGGACACGTGACACGATACGACACGACACTTCGATACGTTAATTCTGAAAAATGTTAGATTTCGACACGTTTTGATATTAAATAATATTTTTAGTTCCAACTATTTAATATTCAATAATTTAACAAAAAAATTATTCTAAACTTATAATATTTATAAATTTTGCAAAGAAACATAAGATATCCCAAATATTTATATTAAATTCAATAAAATAGTAATCGTAATCCAACGAATCTAATAGTTGGAACTAAAAACTCAACGCAACGCAACCTTTAAATCTTTTTTTAAATTTCTATAACGCGTGTTGGAGTGTCGGGAAGTGTCGGAGTGTCTGAGAGTGTTAGGAAGTGTCGGACACGACACGTCAGGGACTTTGAAGTGTCGGTGCTTCATAGGGTAGAGGAGTAAAAGGGGTAAGGAGGGACAGTAATTTAATGAAGGCATCTTTGTAAAACACAGAAAAATGAGATAAGGAAACGAATATCCACAGATAATAACATAATTATTTACAGATAATATTTCTAACACTCTTCCTCAAGCTAGCTCATATATATCATTTGCTACAAACTTGCTACACATGTAATCTATTGGTGGACGTCTAAGAGCCTAGGTGAAAATATCTACAAGTTTATTATTGTAACTGGAAAAACGTTGTCTCGATCTTTCCTGACTGAATCTTTTCTTAAATGAAGTGATATTCGATTTTTATATGTTTGGTCTTCTCGTGAAAGACCAGGTTAAAGAATATGTGTAATGCAGCTTGATTTCCACAAATGAGTCTTATGGGCCGTTGTTCACGAAGGCATAGTTTGTTAATTAATTATCTTAACCATATGAGCTCATAGGTTGTAGTTCCCATTTCCCGATATTCAGCCTCGACACTTGACCTGGCTACCACAATTTGCTTCTTACTCTTCCAAGAAATCAAATTTCCTCCAAAAGGAACACAATATCCCGAAGTGAAACGTCTGTCTAAAGAAGAACCTACAGAATCAACATCTGAATAGCTACACATCTCAGTATGCCCTTGTTTGTGTACAATAAATCTCTTCTTGGTGCTCTTATGATGTATTGAAGAATTCTGACAACCGCATCCCAACGACAGTCATAAGGAGAGTCAAGGAATTAAGTAGCAACACTAACTGCAAAAGAGATGTCCAATTTTATAATAGTAAGATAATTCAACTTTCTAACTAGTCTACAATAATGGTCAGGGTCTGCCAATGGCTTGCCATGTTCATGTAAGAGCTTAACATTATGAGTTGTAGGTGTATCAATGGGCTTACACATCAATATATCAGTCTCCTATAGGATATCCATGACATATTTTCTCTGACAAATGGAAATACCCTACCTGGATTGTGTCACTTCAATCCCTAAGAAATAACGAAGCCTACCAAGTTCTTTGGTCTAAAATTGACTAAACAAATATTACTTTAATTGACCAATCCCAGCTTGATTGTTGTCAGTAATGATTATGTCATCAACATAGAATAAGAGGTAGATGCACTTAATAGAAGAGTTATGTCGACAAAAAATAGATTGATCAGCTTCACTTCGGGTTAAACCGAAGGCTTGAACAATGAAATTGAAGTGACTGAACCAAACCCGATGAGACTACTTCAAACCATATAAGGATTTACGGAGCTTACATGCCACTCCAAAAGTTCCCCTTGAGCAACAAAATTGGGTGGTTGTTCCATGTATACTTCTTCCTACAAATCATCATGCAAGAAGGCATTTTTTATGTCAATCTGAAGAACGGGCCAATGGTGAATGGCAACAAGTGCAAGAAATAAGCAGACGGAAGCCATCTTGGCGACAGGAGAAAAAGTGTCCCCATAGTCAAGTCCAAAAATCTAAGTGTATCCATTGGCCACTAAGTGGGATTTAAGGTGGTCAATAATGCCATCAGGAATAACTTTAAATGTGAATACCCATCGACAACAGACAACAGACTTCCTGGGAGGAGCGAGAACAAGAACACATACGCCATTGAAGTGAAGCTCCGTCATTTCATCAAACATCGCATGGCGCCAACCCATATTAGATAGTGCTTCACATGTGGTCTTAGGAATGGAGACATAAGAAAGATTAGAAACAAAAGTAAAATATTGTGAAGAAAGTCAGTCATAACTCAAGAAGACATAAAGTGGATGAGGGTTGCAAGTGGATCAGATACCTTTGCGATGGGAAATGAGATCGACCCGCGACATGACACAAAAAATTGTGTTCGGGTTGACCTACAAAAAATTCATGTCGTGTTCGTGTTAGGAAAACATGGCATGCAAAAAATTTGTGTCATATCTCATGTCATGTCGTGTCAATACAAATTTGACCCATATTTTTTTAATTTTTTTGTCAATTACCATTTTGAGTCATAGTTTGCGTGTCATTTGTGTTGTGTTGTGTCGTGTTCGTGTTGCGTGTTACGTGTATCCGTGTTGTATCAAATCTGTGTCATTTATTTTCAAACATGATTTGTCTTTCTGAAATTCATTTTATTTTTATCTTTTTTAAAGTTTTTTTTTATTTTCAACAAAACATTTTTTTCTCAATATATATTTCAAGCTTTTTTTAATGCGGCATATTTGTGACTAGATTCTCTACATCCATTATTAGAGGGTTGGTCACCCTCATTATTGATAAAATTTTAAAATTGTTTTCCTATTAACACTACTAAAGTCTATGCAACATAAAATAAGATGAAGATCATTATTTCGGTAGAATAGGTCGATCTAATAAACATTATATAGTTGCATTAACTAATTAAATCAATTAATTGAACTATTACTTAGGAGATTTCACGAGTTTAATTTTTTTATTTGGTTTTTAATTCATCAATTTTGAATTTCTAGAAAAAATAATGAGTATGCAGTCATGGAAAAACACTTAAAAAAATTAGGCTTTTGAAGCCCCAAAGCTAGTTTTTAAGGTTCAGTGCAGTACATGACTGCGATGTAGTTTAAAAATTAAAATTGAATTGAATTTATCTGTAGGGGATGAACCTAAAAGTCCTAAACGTCCCATTGCCTCAAGTTTAGGGAACAAGTGTCTTCACTAAGGGTGGCTAAAAGGCGCAGGAACTAGGTTTTATGTACTACTACTCTTGTATATTTTCCTTTCTTATCTTTTCAGAACTAGGTTTGGTACCTTTGTCTTTAGTTCATAAAACATAGTTGTCTTCTCGGTGAATCTAAGATATGAATGAACAATGAAATATTGTTGAGTATTCGAATGCACATTAAAGAACGTACCAACGTTTGGTAACAAACTTAGATACGAGTCCCCACCACTCACCAACACGAAAAGCTTTTGCCCGCCATTAGTGGTGCTTCATTCATTTAAATTACACCGAAAATGTGGAGCTTTTGTCACTTTTCTGCTGACAAGAAGAGAGACACAGAGAAAAACAAATAGATAGAATGGCCTTTTAGCTTAAAACTTTAGTTTCATTATTTTATTCAATATGGTATTCATCTGGTTTCCACCAAAGAAATTATTATTATTATTATTATGGGTTCATTTTTTCTGCAATTAAACCCAATACGACATCATTTTGGGGCGAAAATCATGGTATTTTTGTAATTTTAATTTATTTCAGGATTATAATAGTCTTTACATTTTAAAATTTTTTAGATTTCAATACCAAAATGACGTCATTTTGAGAATAAATGCAGATAACTATCTGCATTAACTGCAGAAATATTTTTCCCTGTTATTATTATTTCCAAAGACAGAATAAAAAAGAGAGAAAGAATGAAGCAATTAATCGAAAACATTGTTGGCTTGTTGGTCGTGAGAGTGATCATATATATTTTTTTTAAAAAGGAAGAAAAAAAAATAGGTTAGTATATAAGTTTCCCCAGTACTTACAAATTTCCTCGCGTATATTAAATGGTGATTGCTATGGAGAAGTGAACTTAGGCTTTATACGTTTATCGTTAACAGTTGAACCAATCCGTTGGCACGTGTGTGTGTATGGTTTGATTCTTCAAAATGATAGATAAATAAAGTGTTTGTATTCTATCATTTAATATGATTATAAAAAGTTTCCTACACTCACAACATTTTGTGGGGCCCGCATGTTTTGAAAAAAAAAATTATGGCACGTAAAACGAATCTCTATAACATTACACAATTACTTTTCCTATAACATAACTCTTATAAAATCCATAAATAAATAGGCAATTGGTTAATATTTAAGCTAAAAACCTTGAATTGGGACAGATAGTCAAAGATTGTTTTTGCCCCATAAAGAATCTATATTTTCCTCATTCTCAGTTGGGACTCTTCTATGGACAGCGAGACTGCCAGTGGTGCATCTTCTAAGAAAGGCAAACGACAAGCTTAAGAAACCAAACCCATATTTCACCGCTAATCAAGGTGACATGTTCCTTCATATGCTATTGCTACTTTCTTCCTTAGTCCAATGCTTTAGAAGTGGGGGAAAAATATATTGCACTATTTTGTCCTTTGTCTTCTTCTATTAATAGTTGATACCTCATATGCAGACCCTTGTAGTACATGTGAACCACGTATTTTGCGATTAACAATGCTATTCATTTAATTGGATATGTTTGAACCTCTTAAAAGAAACAAAATTAGTTTTGGCTACTATGACATGAAAGTTAACACTCTTTTTTTTAGCAATTCATTTTTTTTATATATGAATACAATGATATAATAAGATCCATAGTTCCTTACACTCGTAACAAAAGATTTTATCTACCAAATCAAATCTCAACTCCCATTGTTTCTTGTATTCCGTTATTACTGGTCTCAAATGATACATCAGTTTTAATCATGCATGTCCACATCATTGAGTTTAAGTGGATTGAGAAAGTTTTACATTGAAGAGAATTAAAGTAAATGTGACCATAAACCTAATGCATTAAAGTTTTAATGATTAATTACAACATATTCTTCACACTTTTTGCTGTTCCGCAGGGCAAAAAGTTAACCACGGAAAAACTAGAGTCTATTTTTCTCGTAATGTGGGGCACACTAAAGCAAGCGAGCTTAGTTATCATCTAGGATTCTCTCTTACTGCAGATCTTGGCCGATATTTGGGTATCCCCCTACATCACAACAGGGTGGGCAGATCATCATTTTCCTATGTGTTGGATCGCCTTCATTCTAAAATGAGTACTTGGAGTCATGTCAGTTTGTCCCTTGCTGGTCGAGTAACATTATCCAAAGCAGTTTTGACTGCTATTCCATCCTACCCGATGCAGGTTAGTGTATTTCCTCATTCCACTTGTGATGAGATTGATGCGAAAATCCGTAACTTTGTTTGGGGTTTTTCTTCCACGACCAGGCATCCTCATCTTGTTGATTGGAATCAAGTTTTTATTGGATAAGAATCATGGTGGGCTGGGGTTGCGCAATATGAGAAAGATGCATTCGGCTTTTATCATTAAGGTTGGGTTTAATCTTCTCGATCATCCTGATACTTTGTGGTCCAGGGTTCTTCGTGCAAAGTATAAAGTTGAGGAAGGTATAACGCCCCATATTAATGCGCCAAACAACAACTCTCGGTTGTGGAAGGGAATCAAGCATCATTGGGATATTATCTTAGACCACAATCGAGTCTTAATTGGTGATGGTAAATCCACTATGTTCTAGTTTGATAACTGGCTTATTGAATGTGGCCCTCTGATTACTTATGCTCAGTCTCATGTTTCTGATGCTGACCGATTGCAATATGTGACAGACTATGTGGATGTGTCGGGTTATTGGAAATGGGACTCTTTGCATCATCTGTTTCCTGCTTGCATCATCCAGCAGCTAGTGAATTTTCTTTCCCCCTCTGATCAAGATGGTAAGGACTACATCATTTGGAGCGAGACATCAGATGGGATCTTCACTCTAAAGTCAGCTTATGATTTGCTAAATAACAACACAACTACAGCTCTAGCTTATCAATGAGACAATAACTGGAGGTGGATGGGACCGGAACGAATACGTATGTTCCTTTGGTTGTTGGTTGGAGAAAAGTTGTTGACTAATAGTTGGAGGCTTCAACGTCACATGACCTCTTCGGGTGTTTGCCCTAAATGTAATATCTCTTGTGAAACTAATCTCCACGCTATCCGGGATTGCCCTCGGTCAAAAGAGGTTTGGAGGTTGGTGGTTCATCAAACCAGTTGGCAGGTATTCTTCTCGCTTAATCTGCATGACTGGATCTTCTCTAACTTAAAAAATTATAGAAGCTTGGCAATGGACGATGATTGGCCTTTGACTTTTGGGATACTAGCGTGGAGCATTTGGAGGAGTAGAAACACTTGGGTTTTTGAAGGAAAATTCAATAATGCTTACACAATTGCCCAATCAGGCTTGGGGTATAGCAATTGTGTCAAGCATACAGCTACCATTCTCCATGCAGCAGGTCTTCAACCGAGAAACGGGATAGAGAAGATGATAGCTTGGTCTTGTCCTCCGTTAGGATGGGTTAAACTTAATGTTGGTGGGGCTAGAGCTGGTAATAGGAACAGATCGGGATGTGGAGGTGTTATTCGTGACCCATCCGGAGCTTGGATTATCAGTTTCTGCAAGAATTTGGGGCCAGGTACTTTTTTGCATGCAGAATTATGGGCTTGTTTGGAAGGTTTGCATTTAGCTTGGGAAAAGGGATTTAGAAGAGTGTGGCTGGAAGGAGATTCCCTCTTAGCCCAACAGATTATATCTAATGTGTGTCATCAGATCACCCTTCGTCGAGCTTGGAGCAACATATTAGAGCAATGTTGCAAAGATGCTGGCAGGTGCAGATTTCTCATGTCCATCGTGAAGGAAATAAAGTAGCTGATTTCTTAGCTTCTCATACGTATAGCTTTCCCTGGGATGTACAAGTCTTTGATGACCCTCCTCCTGGCTGTCTTCAAAGTTTATACAGCGACACTGTATGTGTTCGCTGGGCTAGGTTCTGTACTTAGGCATTTTTGCTATTTTTTTTCATTTCCATTATCTTTCAAAAAAAATTATGATTAATTACTAATCACGTTCTACCTCAATATATATAAAGATCATTCATTACTTGTACCTATGAAGCACCAACACTTCAAAAACCTTGACGTGTCGTGTCCGACACTTCTCGACACTCTAACACTCGTTATAGAAATTCAAAAAAGGTTCAAAGATTGAATTGCGTTGAATTTTTAGTTCCAACTATTAGATTCGTTTTATTACGATTACCATTTTATTAAGTTTAATATAAATATTTGGGATATCTTATGTTTCTTTGCAAAATTGATGAATATTATAAGTTTAGTTTCATTTTTTATTAAATTATTGAATATTAACTATAATATACACTACATAAATTAAAAATATTATTTAATATCAAAATGTGTCCTAATGTGTCTAAATATAACATTTTTTAGAATTAACGTGTCGGCAGTGACGGATTTTGGGGGGCTAGGGTGGGCCACCCGCCCCAAAAAAAAAATTCAGATATTTTTTTTATATATATATAAATAAAATTTAAATAATATTACTAAATTATTAAAAAAAAAAAAAAACCACTCTCACTTTAAGTCTTTAACAAACCTAGAGTCCCCATTTGCATTGCATCCATGGAGGCATAGAACCCGACGCCATGAAATCTCAGGTATTTCGTTGTCCTTTTTTTTTTATGAAATAAATATGCTTTAAGAGGTTCTATTTGTTTGTTTTGTCTAGAAAGTCAAAACTCATTCAATATTATCCACTCAATGCCATGAAATATCAGGTCTTTCTCTATTCTTTTTTTCTTTTTTTATGAAATAAATAATGTTTAACACCCGTGATTCACAAACCTGTTTCAAAATGTTTGTCTCAGATCCAACGAATTAGTCTTGCCACACATGTTATTTATTTCCAAGTTTCGATAAGACCGCCCCACAGTTTTCAAGTTTCGACATTTAAATGATGAATAAAAAAAACAAAATGAAAACACGTAGATTAAGAGTCAAGTGAGGTTATCTTAATTTTGGTAATAGATTTTTTTCAATTTTTTGCATATTAGATCTGTATTGTATTTGAAGTACTTTTATTTATGAAGAGATATTTTTATTTTTCGCCCCCCCTGAATAAAATTCATGGGTCCGTCACTACGTGTTAGAGTATCGTATCGTATCACGTGTCCCATGTTAATTTCGGTGCTACATAGACTTGTACCACCTAGTTCAAGCAATCATTTAGTACTTGTACTACCTAGCTCAAGCAAACATGCCGAACAAAATGTTATTGGTTGTAAGCAAAATATATGGAATTTCCATTTTTTTAGGCTTTCCTAGACTTTGTTTTAGCTTATGGGTCGAGGGAGCGAATAAATCTTTGGTGCTGTATTAAAGATTCAGTGCATCCCACCAATGAAAATATTACATGTTAGCTAAAATGTTTTTTTTTTCTATCAAATTTTTTTCTCTCCTCTAATGTGTAATGCTCTCATTGATGAGATGCACTGAATCTAAATACAGCAATAGTACCAAAGATTGATTCCGAGGAAGCGGTGTTACATGCTTAAAGAAGTTGAATTTCTTTATAATTTGATCCCGATCCCTATAAGTGAATGATATCACATGGTAATGAGTATGGTGCCTATACATATGTACATAATATTAATATTAGTTTGCAAACCTTTAGTATTTAAGGCAAAACTTGCTCGACACGCGCTAATGATTAGAGAAGAATAATTGCTCGTTGCTGATGCTGATCCACACCACACCTTGTCCATTTGCACAACAATTATACTCGCAATAACCTTAATGTGGGACGCATCATCGAACCCATAATTCAAATAGTTGCTTTCTACTAATTAATAACAAAACAAATTAATGCATATTGCACATTATTAATAATGATTATGACATGGACACCATATGTTGCAACCTGCATGAATCAGTAGTGCATGAAACATTCACTCTTTGGAATTCCAATTAATTTTATGACATGATTCTTAACTGCCAAGTTTCGCATACTTTTTTTTGTTATATTCTGTAAGCAAATGGACGGTGCCATATGATCTGATTAAGGAAGCTAGCTAGCAAACACAAAATTAAAGACATCATAAGTGTAAATAAATTTCAAAATGGTGTCAGAAGCGTATTCTTTCCATTTCTTTTACTTGTTTTGAGAAGCATATTTTATTTTGCTATGAGTTTTCCGATGCGACGAGGTTTGACTCAAGCAGTAAAGTGCATGTGCAGCCTCCTGTTTTTATTGCTTAATTAATTTCTTATTCACATTTTCACTTTTAGTTTTCCTTTTGACTGTACTAGTACTGTTGCAACCTCACCCCACTACCCATAAATTATGGGTTTATCATCTATCATTTAACATGATCAGGAAAATTTTCCTACACTCACAATATTTTGTGGGGCTCGCAGAAAAAAAAAAATTGGCACGCAAAACGAATCTCTATAACATTACACAATCACTCTTCCTATAACATAACTCTTATAAAACCCATAAATTATTTATGAAAAAACAATCACAATTTGATAATAGCAATCAATCTTTATCATCAGCGTACTGAGTAATCAACACTTTTTATTAAATATTTGTAATACTTAATAGGAAAAAATAATAAATGTTTTTAAAAATGTTAATATGCTATATTATTTACTCTTATATTTAATATTTTATTTTTCATTTCTTAAACATTATCTTAAGCTATACTTGTTAACTAATTCCAATAACTCAATAACTAGCTAACAAATTCTCAATGGATTGTCATTTTGCACCATAATTCAAAAGACGCGGAGACGCTATCCAAAAGTCTTATCCAACTTACTCTTTCGGCTATATTTTTTATCAGTCTTTTAACTATTAGGAAATTTAATAAAAAATTAGAAAATTATTAAATAAAGAGAAAAATAGACACAAAAATAAATATATTTTTTACTCTCTCACTCTTTCTCTGAAAATTTTAAATTCTTGACAAGTGTTTAATTAATGTCACAAGTGATATATAATTATTACTGAATTGATCATTATATAATTTCAATAATATAAATTACTTGCTTTTTTATTGAATTTAATGGTTAAGTGTATATAATTATGAAATTTTACAAATTAATGAACTTTATTTGAGTTTGGTTTTATCTATAACGAAAATAAATTAGAAAAAAAAAAACAAATAGAGGATGATAGGACTAGTTTACTGCGTTTGAGTGAGATATAATGCCTTGCTTATTAGTGAAACCTCGAGCAGCTATATATGACTTGTCTAATTATATATGCCAAAAGAGCAAATCAGCAGCAAAGCATTACATGCCGCCTACAGATTTTATTTGCATCCAAAGCAAAGCATGGGTGGGTTAAGATTCATTTTCTTAGAGATACAAAATAAATAATTTAGCATCAGCTAACGCCTTAAGATTTTGGGTTGAAGTGGCGTTTTATATCAGTGTTATAAAACTCGGACCGACCCGGCCGGGTAGACCCAGGAACTGGTAAACCGGTCCAGTTCAAGCAACAGATCGGTTATGCATCAGAACCGGTTCGACCCGGTCTGACCCGGTCGGTTTTCATGAAAACCGGTGACCCGGTCGGTTAAACGGTGACCCGGCCTGGTCCAAAAAAAAAAAAACAATTTGTTTTTCAAAAAAAAATTCATAATGGATATATTTGAATATTTTTTTGCTTATTAACTTACATAAGTTATGTACCTACAACACTAATATTATCTCAATTATGCACTATGCAGAAAATTTTGATTTGATTTATAGTTAGAGAAGTCATTTTCTTAACCTAAAGTCTCGTATCACGATCATTATATTTTTGTTTGATCTTTTATTGAATAATAATATGTCATTTATTATATTTTATATTAAAATATTTGAGATTTTTATCCTTTTTTTTAGATATTTAAGTATATTTATAATTTTTTAATATAAATTATAAAATTGCATATAATTACCGAGTCATGCGGTTGAACCAGTGACCCACTGGTTGAACCAGTGACCCAGTACTTCGACCGAGTCAATGACCGGGTCGGTTTTAATAACATTGTTTTATATGGTATCAGAGCCTCGCCGTCCTCCACTTTCTCTTGTGGAATTTCTTAGCACAGATAAGCTGGGTCTGCTACATTATCCACGTTCCAAGGTTCTTTACACATTTTATGCATAGAACTTGGACTAATTACACCACCAACAAAGTTCAAAGATCATTTCTCGAGGTGTATAATATCTATCACAAAGCAATCATTGTGCCCATTTAATCCAAATCATATTTGCCGCAATTTGTGATTTAACGGAATCACCTAAATACAAGTTTTCTTTTGCTAAGGGTCCTACGACCTTAATAGTTAACACGAAGAAAGAATAAAGAAAACTAAAGAAACCAAGGAACCAAACAGATGAGATTTGTGTGGGAATGAAAAGGTGGGTTGAGGAAGGTGAATGAGACTGGGATAACTTTTTTTGAGATAAAAGATAAGAGGCATAGCTCAACAAAAGCAACAGAGAAAAGTAGGTGTGTTGAAAAAATAGGAGACATAAGTGGGGGAAGAAGGAATAATTTGAGCAAGCTTAGGAGTCACTCAATAAGAACTCCAAATCTAAAATGGAAAATATTAATATTGTAAGTGCAAAGCAAACACATTCATGCTTATAATTAATTGCACATGCAGGCTTAAGATGTCTCGTTAATTTGTATGCTACCTTCAAATTAAAGAGAAGTCAGAAGACCTAAGCCCCACAAATTCCATCTGGATTCCACTCAGTCACAGTCCCCACTCACCACCACTTACGGCTTCAATTATCATTCTTGTTTAAATAAAATCTTCGACTCTATTTTTAGTTGACATATCACATGTCCCTCAAATTATTAGCATGCATCAAAGAGACTGACTTTTTTTTTCTTTTTTTTTTTCGAGACTTGCTCTTTTAATTCTGTCTGAACACTTTAAATATTTTTATTGATTTTTCATATATTTATGCAAAATTACATTACACAAAGATCATTAAAAAAATAATAAATTCCACTCAACATACTGATTTGAAAATATGTATGGTTGTATATAAATATATAAATTTGAAAAATAATAAAATGTGGAAAATACCAAGAAATATTAAAGCAATATTAAGAAAACAATGTTACGAAACCTTGAGAAATTAAGGCTGTATTTAGATAAATGTTTAAAAATAATTTTACGATGTCATTTTTCAAAAAAATTATTAGACACTAATTTCTAAATTTAAAAAACACTACAACTGTTTCTTCTATTTTTTTTAAATATGATAGTTCAATCATCATAAAAAAAATTAAACATTTTTTAATTAAAAATAAACTTTTCTAAGAAGAAACTTTAATAAAATGGGTGTAACAAATAAACTCAGCCCACTAATAAGTTGGTGTTGGGCATTCTTGGAAGACTTGAATTCGAATCACAGCCGCTACAACATTGAAAATATTTGGATACCAAAAAAAAAAAATGGGTGTTAAAAATTCAGATTTGTCATTAATTAGGGGTAGAGCAAACACTTTTACAATGAGTTGCCAAATTAACATGAGGGTGGCAAGTAGAGGTATAAACAAGTAACACAGCCTAGAGTTGTTAAAATGGGTTATAATTGGCGGGCCAGCCCTAAAGTTCTATTGTTCCTACACAAAGACCATTTTATACTATAATTTTTTCTAACCCTAACCCCAAAGTCCTATTACATAGCAAGTTAGAGTGGGACTTATTTACAGGTCAACATTTTTTCTTTATCATTCTCATTATTTAATTAAAAATAAAATAAAAATATATATAAAATTTATAAATTTAAATATTTATAAATATAAAATAAATTATAAAAAAATATACTTTACAAATATAATTCTATAAAATATATGTGATAAATATACATTTTAACGATTCAATAAAAAAATTTATTTTAGCCGTTGTTTTGAACTATTTTAAGTAAATGATAATTCCTTATTCTTGGTAAAAGAAATTAAAATATTACAATTTAAATAAAAAAATTACGAATATGTAATTGTTTTCGTACTATTTACGAATTTCACGCCCGGATTGAGCTTCTCCACTAACACCCCACACAGGTTTGATAGCCACGTAGATCACGCCTCAATTAGGTGTGACCACTCACGCCCAAGCCCAGGCGTGAATGGGCCGAGTATTTTGCCTACCACAAGTGCAATCGAGAAGCATTACTTAGCCACTTTGGGTGCGATTGGTGCAGTTGACATCTGTTTAAACCCCTTTCCCCTCCAAACTCTTCACAAATCTTCTCCATCATAAATCCTTACTAGTTTATTCATACTCTCTTTTATTTTATTATTTGTTTATATATTTAAGAATGAGTTTACAATCTGATTCAATTCGTGTTATTTTACATTATAATGGTAGGAAGGTGGAAGAAAGTCGACGTGGTGTAATTTTTGAAGGTGAAAAAAGGCCAACACGTATCAAGCGAAACTCAAAAGTTGATGAACTGCATCATAGAATTCGTTAAAAGTTAGCTTTCCAAGGTCCAATCTATCATTCAAGTCACGACAAGATTATGGCAATTTAAACAATACATTAGTTTGCAAGTTGGGGATGATGAAAATGTAGATATGGTAATGGAAGAATTCTTCAACCAGTCAAGGAAATATTTCTTGGAGTTGTATGTGGATATTGTCGGAGCAGAGGATGTTGTTTTACCCATGAGATCAGTTGCTTTCAATTCTCCATGTAATGCATCATCATTTGTTGCTCTAGTTGTTAACATTTATGAGGAAGATGAAAATGAACCTACCTGTGTTATGGATGATGACTATGATGATTGCAATGATGAAAATATCAAAATTGAAGAACGTCTTCTGCCAAGCATGCTAGTGCTTCGAATAATGATGAGGATCGTGATATGCCCACATCTCAAATCCAATAATATCATGATCGAGGGGAGTCTCAAGTCCCACAACATAATGACATGGGCTAGGCTTAATTACCACAACATTATGAAGATATATTAGCAAAAAACTCGTATATGGTCTTGTTTATGTGATTTCTTTTCTTTTTTTACTAGTATTAATTCGTAAATGCAGGTGATGATGTCGTTACTCATTTTCGGGATGGAATTCCATATTACACATACATTGATTGGAGTCATCTAAGCAAACAAGAATCATGTATTGAGGATTCAGTTTTGGGATCAGTATAGGGTCTATGGTAATTGGGGGATAAGTTGTTTGTGAAGCATGAATTTGAAAAGAGGTGCAAATGACAATCAAGCGGAGCCTTATTAGGAGCATCAAGAAGCAATTGTGATTGAGAGCACGCTTATAAAGTTAAGCATGAAATGTTGCGCACATGAGCAGGGTTACCTGTGGAAGGTTAGGGCAACAAAACCAGTGTTCAGTGAAAATTGAAAGGTTACCAAATAGAGAGGAGATCACAATTGTTTGAATGACCACATTTCTCAAGGTCACAGATAGCTTGATGCTGATATCATTGCTTCATGCGTTCTAGGTACATTTTTGGAGTATTATGTATTTTGACAATTTAATGATATTTTTGTTTGTCCTAATGTCTACATTACAATTTCATTGATAGGGATGATAATACAGAAATCATCAGTCTAAATTGCACTAGTTCAAGAAAGGATCACCTCTAACTATGGATTCAAAGTTTCATATCGAAATGCATGGTATGCGAAGCAGAAAGCAATTGCAATGATGTATGGTGATTGGGAGGAATCGTAAGCATTTTTACCCAAGTGGTGTGAATATATGCTTCGCTTTTCACCAGGTTCTGTTTATCATATTCAAACAAATGATTGTTATATGGCGCATCGAATAGTTCTTGGAAAGTAAGTATTTTATCGCAGCAATGAATCTTCTATTTCTATTCCTCTTGATCAAAGAGTGAAAACAGCTAGAGCACCTGTTAGCTTGCACAAGGTATTTGTTTTTGACAAGCTGGGCTAGTGTTCTTGTTTCTGCTTTCCTCAATTGGATGGTGATGCCCCTACTGAGATTCACATGACCCAATTGGATCGCATCTTGCGGATTGAGCTGAAGGATGTGGAGCTGACTATTATAATCAGCCTCAGCTTGATCAACACGGCTAGAAATGTTGCTATACTCTTGTTTATGAAGATTTTTCAGCGGGATCTTCAAAGATTTCAGCTTTTTACAAACAGAATACATTTTACAACCAAATTGAGGGCATCCCCATCGCTCAGTAATAATGGCTGCAAAGGAATCATGATCAACAATAGCATTACTGAATTTAAAAGGAGTATTACCTCTTACAACAGCCAACTCAATATTCACCAGTAGAGCTGGCAAAACGGGTCGAGCCCGCCGGGCTGGCCCGCCCCGCCCGCCAAACGGGGCGGGGCGAGCTGAGTTTTCAAAACCCGCTGCCCGCCAAGCCCGCCCCGCCAAGCCCGCCAGCCCGCCCGGGCTGATTTTTTTTTTAATTTTTTTAATTTTTAGTGTAAAATGTTGCGGGCTTGGCGGGCCGCCCGCCCCGCCCGCCCAAACGGGGCGGGGCGGGCTGAGATATCTAGCCCACCTTCAATGGCGGGGCGGGGCGGGCCAGCCCGCTTTTTGGCGGGCTAATGGCGGGCTGGGGCGGGGCGGGGCGGGCAGCCCGCTTTGCCACCTCTATTCACCAGTATAGATGGATGATCAGAAATTGACTCGAAGCAATCAATAGTAGCAGTTGAGTATTGGAATTGATCAAACCATTGATGGTTATAAACAGCTCGATCTAGCTTACTCCAGACTCTCCCATTAGTCCAAGAGAAATTTGAACCATGGTTGTTCAGTCCCTCAAGTGCCAAAGCTGCACAACAGTTAGAAAAATCTTCCATTTCATAGGCAGAGATGGGATTTCCATGGATTCTGTCTTGGGGGGAAAGCACACTATTAAAGTCTCCCATCAGAAGCCAAGGAACATCAATGGATGAGCCAATATGCATAAGACAATCCCAAAGCAGTCTTCTAGCAATTACAGAATAAAGGTCATAAATGAAAGAAACCTGGAATTCTTTAGATGTAACTCTGCACCTTATTGCACAATGTATGATTTGGGAGTTGGATTCCAAAACAGTAAGATGAACTCTATTGGATTTCCATAGGAGTAAAATACGGCCAGCACCATGGTGTTCAAAATTGTGTACAAAGTCCCAATCCATGAATTTCCTTTGCATAATCTCAGAAAGAGATGCAACATCAAGCTTTGTTTTAAGAATTGCCATAACATCCACTCCTTTGCTGCAAAGGAAGTGCTGCATCCCTAGGTGCTTCAGAGGCAAGTGAAAGCCTCTGATGTTCCAGGATGATATAATCATAAGGGCTGACGGGAAGGAGACTCCCCGGCACGTTTTTGAATCTTGGATTTAGCCCTTCTCTCTGATTCTGATTGAACCTCTTTTTGTTTTTTCTCTTTGGTGGCCACCAACTGAGTTTTGTGGGCTTTGTTCCTTACCTTAGTTTTATGAGAAACAAAGCCATCATCATCAGTTATAATCTTGGCCGCACTGGTCTGAACAGAACTGGGCTCAGGAGCTTTGTTTGGTTCAGTTGCTGTTGGTTCTGTTGCTATAGATTCAGTTGATGTTGCTTCAGTTGCTACTGCTTCAGTTGTTGTTTCTTCATTTACTGCTGCAACAACTACTATTGCTTTAGTTGTTGTTGCCTCAGCTGCTGTTGGGATACCTTGTTGGATGTTAGCATTAACAGAAATGTCTTTGCCTGCTGCTACTGGTTATGACTTTTTCCCCACACCTGCAGCTTTGCATTTATCTAGACCATGACTAATCATCTTGCAATTGCTACAAAAGGATGGTGCATTTTCATATACAATTTTCTGGGTGCAGGAACGACCATTAGGAAGTTTGAATCGAACTTCATGTATAAGTTCATTCGCTGCGTCCACTTCAACTAGGGCTCTAGCAAAAGAGATAGACCCCAAGGTTGCAATAAGCTGATCCGTACGAAGTGGCTTGCCCACTTTAGATAGAATCTTGCCAAGAGCTTGAGAGTTCCAAAGCTCCAATGGTAGATTTCTGAGCTTCACCCAAACCGAAATTCTGCTAAGTTCTTCATTGCCAAAGTTAAAGAATGGTGGCATTGTTTTTAACAATAAGGGACGCTGGAAAACAAAATAAGGCCCCTCTGTTAGCACCTTGTTCATGATGTCCTCATCATTGAATTTAAACACAAGCCATCATGTACTGTATAAGAGAATGGAACATGCCATTTTTTACAAGCTTCCATGAGAGCTTTTTTCCCTGGGAATCGACCAACAACATAGCCAATTAGGCTGTACCCCCAAGTGGTTTCAAGAGAGCTGATATTTTGCATTTCCAACAAGATTTCATCTTCAGCTCCTGGAGTGAATTCCATAGGAAAGCCTTTGGATGGCAGCCTATTATCTTTAAACAGATTGACCCATGGAGTTGCACTAGCATTGTTGTTTGCCTCTTGGGAGTTTGGATTATCAGTAGGAGGAGTGCCATCACTAATAGAAGGTGAGTCTTCTTCAACTGAGACTGAATCCTCATCACCAAGCGTTCTTGAACCACTATAAGAGTTCTCAAGTCCTAAAGATTTTGTGGGCGTTTCATCAGGCTCCTGTTGTGCCAAAGTTTTCTTGGGGGTTTTATCAAGCACCTGTTGTGCAGGATAAGTGACTTCTGCATTCACAGTTTTCAGAGGCAATTTGTCGAACAATTGGCGTGCAGGTGTAGACAACGATTCTGAGCCATCAGTGGGCATGTCTTGCACCCCATTCTTTTTAGCCAACCCTCTAGCTGATGAGCGACTGGCTCTACGAACTATTGTAGTCTTTTTGTTCTTTGATTTACCCATGAACCAGCAGCAAGACAGACTGCACAATTACATGGTAAAAGGAAAAGCGAAAATCATAAACAAACAAGACTCACAGATGACTATTTGTGACCAAGGAGAAGTGAACTTTGCTGCTCGCACAATATACCAGCCCCAACAAATTTGACCAGGAAAGGAAAAATGCAGCAGCACCAATCTGAAGAAAGCTCTAATGAACAGTAACAATCTTCGAACAATTTGCAGAAAAACTAACAAGGAACCAGATATAAACAAGGATAAAAAGTTCACAGCAGCTCACACTAAGGGTTCAGTCCCCCATAACAGATCCTTGCAACTCAGAAGCAACAGAACGTGAGCAGAGAACCAGTGAACAGTAACACCATTCAAAGGATCTGCAAAAACCACGTTGGGAAGCAGATGCAAACAATGAGAAAAGATCCCTTCTATTATCACCAAGGAATCAGTCCTCCAAGGCTGAATAGTGCAGCTCAGAGTCAAAGATCGTGAGAAAGAGAAGTAGTGAACAGTAGTCAGCTCCCAAAGCTTCCCAGAAAAGAACGCTAAAGGAAGGGAACATCAACGGGCCACTCAGCTAGGATTTTGTTAAAAGTAAACGCACAAGGAACAACTCCCACGGTGGCAGATTGCCACTGGGCATCACCCAAGGAGGCAGGTGACCTTGGTTGTGTTCAGAGAAAAAATCCTAGAGAGAAGTCTAGAGAGAGGTTCTGTGACTAACTGAGAGCTCTTTCTTGATTCTACGCATCCATTTTTCATCTTTTTTACCTAGAAGCGTATGATCATGGACACCTTTTAGCTTTCTAGTAACATATGGTATAAGCTTATTCAAATTGTTGCATACATTTATTTGGTTGGCAATATTTAACTGCGTTAAAGTAAATCACTAGTGTCTTGGCCAATCGCAAATACTGCTCTTGAGGAGATACACCCAAGAATAAGTAATCTCTATATGGTTGCCAAACCACCTACATAAAAAAAACAACATACAATCAGTATTCATTATCATACGTAATCACTTTTTGAAATAAAAAATTATATAACATACCATATCCCTACATAATGTGACTAGGGTCACCCGATAATGCATAATCTCATGTGGTTTGAATCGGGCTAGAACATTAAACCTGATTTCCAAATTAAACATATAAATTAACTATAAAACTCATAAAAGGATAATGAAACATGACGACATATACCGACATCCAAAGTGTGTCCCAAGATGAGTTAGAGGAAGAAGAGGGGAGCAATAGGTGGGAATCTGAGCCATGCTCAAATCTGAAGAAGAATGTGGCACCCATCTATGTTTGATTTGTCACATCTGTTTAAACAAATGCGCGAGAAGCACAGACCCTCAACTATATCGCCCAATGTGCTCAACCCCGCCCCCCAGCAATGAAAATAAGTGACATCCAATGTTGCTACCTCCTGATCAGTCACATAGGAGCCATTCTCCTAACATATATGCAATGTGTGCCTTCGTGAAAAAAAAAATATCTCACTCATGATCCCCAGCTACTTGACCCAAATTCTTATACAACCGATAAAGTATGAAAGACGTATATTGCCACCAGGGAGCTCACTGGCCAAAGGCCTACCACCAAAAACCATCTCACACACGGCTGACCAATCTTATGAGGTAGATCCGGTAATGACTTGCCCATCAGTAGGCAATCCCAATATAGCCGCCACATCCTGCAAGGTTATAGTCATCTCACCCTGTGTCATGTGAAATGTATATGTCTCTGGTCTCCATCTCTCGACCAAAGCACTGATCAGGGAAGGATAAATCTAAAATACATAAGACAATTATCACATCATATGTAACTAGTTTATAATGATTATATTGAAACACAATATAATATATTACATCCCAAAATGCATACCTGAATATCTCGCATGCGTTCGACAAGTGTAAATCTGGCCTGTATGATGTAATCAACGACCACGTCCGAAATATCATTGGGAGGTGCCCCCCCTGCATTTTATCGCCTGGGTCTTAAGCGAATGAACATGATTATTGTTCCACACCCACTGTGAAATGTGCACGCTCTGTGTCCTCCTTCGAAGTACCTCCTACCTATTTGGTCTAGGTATGACATACATGTTGGGATCGATAAGCTCGACCTCATGCTCAGGTGTAGATTGAGGAGACTCTGATGATGACGAATCAACCATAATAATATACTATAAAAAATAATAAATTTATTATTTTAATTAATTCGATTTCAGATAATTTACATGTCTAATACAAGATTTAAAATAAAATAAATTACAAATCATTTTTTATTAACGTATGCATATATAATAATTCCAAATAATTGTTCTAAGTCACTAATCATAACATAAGTCACTATCAATTTTTTAAGTCACAAACAAATTTCTAGGCAACTACCAAATTTTAAGTCACTAATAAATTCCAAGGTCACTAACAGTTTCCTAAGTCACTAAAAATTTCCTACGTCATTAACAATTTACTAGGTCACTAGTATAACATATCTATTGTTGTAATTCAAAAGTATAGAAAACAGATATTAAAAATTACTTTATGGACACTTCACTGCGCAATATACTCAAGAAGAAAAACCTAGAGAGAAGCTAGAGCAAAAACTTAGAGAGATAGTGTGAATGGAAAAAGTGAAATAAAATGGATATATATAGGCCAACCAACTCACGCGGCTCGAGCATGAGTGATCACACATAATTGAAGCATGATCGGCGTGGCTATCACGCTTGTGTGGGGCGTAAGTGAAGACGCCCAATTCAGGCATGATATCCTGTAATAGATCTATAAATAGTATGAAAACAGCTATATATTCATAATTTTTTATTTAAATTGCAATATTTCAATTTTTTGCCCCTTATTCTTATATGATATTTGCGGTAAAAGTAACCATATTGTTATGTATAAAAAATATAGTTATAATATATGTAATCTAATACATAAACATGCACTTATATCAAAATTAAAAATAAAAGTAAAGAAGAAGTAAACTTGTATTAAAGTATGAATTTACATTCTCTAAGTCATCTATATTTGAATCCATCCGTCTCGATTGTTAAAAAAAGTTATTTGCCTAATAATTGATAATTAATATTGAGCGTAGAGATAAGTCCTATGGGAATGTCATTCTAAGATACAATTTAGGTAACGAAAAGCAAATTGTTGTTGAATTTTTCATTTACTACTTTTAATTAATAGTATTTTATTTAAAAATAATCCAAAGAGAAGAAATCATACTAATTAGATAATTGAATAATAAAGTAAGTACTCAAAAAATACACTTTAAATAATATCTTTATTTTAAAAATCAAATAATATTTATTATTAAATAATTAAAATTTAAGTATTATTTCACCCAAAAAAAATTTAAGTATTATATTTTGATTTAAATAAATTTTAAAAATAAAATAAAACTCATATCAATAGGATTTTAGTTATAAATCATTTAAACATAAATAAACTAGTACAAGCACATACAAAATATTGAAAAGATAAAAAGACAACTCACGTAGAAAAATAAGCAATAATTTTTAATTAAAAGGTACTTTAAAATATTATAATAAAAAGGACAACGTACAATCATCCCCTTCAAGTTATATGTCAATTTCAAAAATCAATATATAAGGTTTGACAAGTTAAAAGTGTTAAGTTATTGAATTCTGAATAACATGAAATTCAATGAAATTTATATATAATAGAAGAAAAGTACTTACATTATAACTTAATAAAATTGATAATTGATTCACTCAATTTTTGCACATTATTAACTCAACTTTTTTATCATTTTGATTTATGAATTAAATATATGTTCAAATTAATTTATTTTATATTGAAATTTTATAATCAAAATATTAATTATCTTTCTAACAAGAAAAAGAAACTTTTACTTACAAATTAAGCAAATCTTAATAAAGGAATACAAATATCATGTTGTAAGAGACTTATTATTTAATGCAATTGACGTAAAATATGTAGGATTCACTATTAAAAAAAAATAAATAAATATTAATATAATTTTTGATGTATGAGTACGAAGAATATGTAATCCTACAAGAGAAAAACATACCACAATTTAATATGTTATATGACTAGTTGAATAATTTTAAAAACAGTTGCAAATTTGTTGCGATGATGGAATTACAGTTAAGGAGGGGAGGGTATTCCGACTAATAAAGGCAATTTGACAATGGAAATGTATGAACCCGCCGAAATGATGTTCCGAAAACGACATCGTAAGGCGATTAGGTTTGACCCGTAAAACTACTGTTCTTGGCAAGTCATTTCACCAATATTTTTCTCTTTTTATAATTTTCATAAAATTTAAAATATTTCTACATCGGTAAAATACTTACTTCATTAGGAATGTTTTGTGGATAAAAGCATAGGTCTCTAATTATTAATATCATTATTTATTCGGGAAAACACTTATTAATAACATAATTATTATATATAATTTTTTAAGTATTTTCTAATATTGTAATCCTTTAATTTACGGGTAAAGATTTTTTTAAGGGAAAAGTTAAAAAATCTTCATGTGATATTAGTTTGAATCACTTATATCATTATACTTTTTTTAATCATATAATCTCTGTGATTTTTTTCATCCATATCCTCATTAACATTGTTAGAAAATTAACTAAGTATATTTATTATATCCTTCTTTGAAGAAGAAAATAAGATGATAAAAAAGATCAAATATTATGAAAACTTAGAACACTTAATAAAAGACTAAAATAAAAAATAGCAAACCAAACCAGTAATATTAAATATATTTAAAATTTTGTAAAAAATATAGAATAAGAACAAAAAAATAAAAGAAAAAATAATATAAAATATATTAAAAACCAAAGTAACAAAAAAGACTAAAATTAAAAAAAAAAAAAGTCTAAATAAAAAAGATATTGAAGACAAAAAAATAGAATAAAAAATTAAGATAAAAATAAATTAAAAAAATAGAACAAAAATAAATTACAGTTATAAACTTTTAATATATTTACTTTTTTTTATTGTTTTTTCCTTGGTCTATTTATTCTTTTTATGTAAATATATTTGATCTTTTTTATTTCTCCATTTTATTCTCTCTCTCTTTTTTTTTATGAAAATATTTAGGAGATGGGGTGGTATACGGATAAGAAAAAAGCGAGGAAAAAATCAGAACAAAATAGATCAAAAAGTGGAGGAAAAAAAAATAGAAAAAAAAAGTCAATCATATTTAAATGACTTTTTCTTAATGTAACCTTATATTCATTATTTGTTGCAATTTCAAATATGCAACAATTGTGAATCTCCCAACCACATATAGATGAAGTACGGATTGTTTCTGTACCAAAAAAAAAAAAAAAGTACGGATTGTTTTAAAAAACCTTCTTTTTTTTTCTTCTTCTTCTTATTATTAGATTTTTGTGCTCTTTCCTTCGCTAATATCAGTTAAAATTTGATGCTGTAAACCAGTTATCGCTGATATATTATGATGTTAAAATTTTCAAAATGTATACAATTAAATCAAGGAATATTTTATGATATCTAATAAAATAAATTATATTAATATTTTATTATATATGAAAATTATTTTTATAACGAATTATCTAATAATTATAAATCATAACACTTTTAGTCTAAAGCATGTTCTAGATCTAATCTAAAAATATACTAAATTTAGTTTCTAAAATTAGAATTTTTCTTTTGTGAATTGAATACGTGTTAGGTTTTTAAAAGAATAAATTCATTTTAAATTTGTCCAATGAAAACATTATTCGGAAACTTGGTAATTTTGCTCATTTAATAAATCTAAATTCATTTGCATGAATCGTTGGGACGATTCAAACATTAGTTGGCCACATTTCATTTTATTTAACGATTCAAATATTGTAATTTTAAGTTAACCAAAAAAAAGTAATAATTTTGCGTCATTGATTCATATCATGACCTATAACTAATAAATTACATAGACAATTTTGTCAGTTCATTAAAAAGTAAAGAAACATAAACTAGTTTACAAAAAAAAGAAAAAAAAGAAACATAAACTAATTTTTTTTGGTCAGAAACTACATTAAATTATTTTAAAAGAATTAGGATGAAAAATTAAATATCAAGATTTAGTCATAAATCATTTTTTTGCAAAAATAGAGAAATATAATTTAATTACCTTCTTCGTGAGCGTGGGGTTTCAGTGTGGCGTGGCGTTGCGTTGCGTTGCTTCAATCCCTGCGCGCAACGCCTTTCACTCACCGAGTGTGCTTTTACACTTTTCAACTTACTTTTTTAACTAAAAATAAAAAAATAAAAAAATAAAGAAATAAATTAAATTATTTTGTCCCTTCAAACCGAACTCAATTTGTGCTCATTTTCTAGCTGACTCCACTCCAACTAATAAAAAAATAATAAAAAATATTTTTTTTCGTTAATATTTTTTCACATAGTAAAAAGAATCTTATTATTGTTATGTTATGGCTAATTGAACTGCCTACGTGGCGCTCACGTCACACGAGTCCCGTCAGTATTAGTGACGGGACTAGTCCCACCAGCATAGGTGACCTGTTTGACTGCATTACTTTAGAAAAACTTATCCAATCAACTTTAATATGTAATTCTTTTGTGGACCCCACCTCTTTAATATGTCATGTAAGATAACACTAATAAAACCCTAATAAAAAATTGTATTACTCTATTTCACATGTAATAAAAGAGAGAAGATGAATTTTCACACCCCATCTTTTTCTTTTTTTTATTTAGATGAGAAAGAAAAATATTTTCTCTCTACCACATAAGATAGTTATCTTATGTGGAAGGAGATTAATAAAACCCAAAAATTAATCCTTAAAAATATGAACCGGCGTAATACCATACGCTGTTTCAATTTGAAATGTATATGAAGTCACTAAAATTATTAAAAACTCAAAAATTTGAAAAATTTAATCGTAAGTTCGTAACTTTTTTTTTTTTTTCGTAATGGACTTTAAACTGATAAAAATATAAAACGTTTTCCCTTGTTTGCATGGGGTAGCGCGTGTGAACCCACATCACTTAACCGCGTAAACATTGCAGCACCGCTATCTCTCTTTCTCTCTCTCTACAAATACACCTTCTTCTCTCTTCTCTCTCACACACACACACTCACTTTTTTCTCTCTTGAATATTTTGCATCTTTGCAATGATGGGACCCCAAGAGAGTGCATAGCAGAATAACACATCGTCCACAACCATCATCATCATAGCTATTAAAATCTTCACATACCAGCAAAATCTCTTCACACTTCACCTTTCCTTTCCCTCTTCCAAAAAATATCCTCTCTTTGAATTTTTTTTCACTTTCTCCTTTTTTTTCTAAGCTATGGCTGAAAACTTGGACGACGGAGAGTTCTGGCTGCCGCCGCAGTTCCTCGCCGACGAGGACATGACGGCGACACCCTTTAAGCCAAAGGACTCACCGTGGAACAGCAATAACTGTGACGACGCCGTTTTGTTTCCTTCCGAGTTCCCCTACGGTGTCCCTTATTCTTCTAACCTCAGTTCCCCCGTTGAGTCACTCGGTGGTGGCTCCAGCGAGACTGAGAGCGACGAGGAGGAGCAACTCGTTGCCGAGTTGACTCGCCGACTCGCTCGCTCCACCCTCCAAACTGATTTCAAAACCTCTGACAATTCCATGGTATAACATCAGCTTTACTTTTCCTTGTTTTTCTCTTTTTTCTTTCTCCGTTCTTGTTCCCGGTGATAGTGTGTGTTCTTTGAGGCTTTTCGTCAAATAGGTTCCTTTTGTTTTTCATTATATCAGGTGGAACAGTGAGATTTTTTCTGAACTTATTTTTTTTTTTACCTTAGTGCTTGTTTAGTGGAATATTGTGTCTTTTTTGAGGTTTTCTCAAGTGGGTTTTTTGTTCTTGAAGCTTGTTGTTATTTGAAGTTGTTTTTCTCAACTGGGTTTGTGATTTTTTTTCTTATTTGGTTTATTTTTAATGTTTATTGCAGGGTCGTTTCGTGACTGGTTCGCCTCAGTCCACACTCTGTGCGTTCGGGAGCGGTTGTGGTTGCCGCAAAGGCTCGAGCGAAGGTAGCCCCAACGGTGTTTGCAAGTTGTGCTCAGCGAGAGCTACTTGGGATCTGCTACATGCGGCTGCAGGGGAAGTGGAGAGGATGAGGTTGAACCAAGAAGCTTATGGTTTCAACCATCACAATCACAATAGACTGTTGGTTCCTCAAAGAAAGCCCTCTCCTGTCACTTTACCCTCCAATAACAACACCACCACCACCAATCTTGATTTGGGCTTTTACAATACCCAACAGTCACAGTCACTTTCTCACCAGCAATTGCAGATAGCACAAGTAAGCTTCATTTGTTCTTTTATTTTTGTTTTTTGGTATAAAATTACCTCTTTAATGAAGGTACTTAATATTGTTTTTTTATTATGTTTTGGTGACTTTTGTTAGTTTCAGATGCTGAGGCAGCAACAAATGGCAAAGCAACAGAATTCGGTGTGGGGTGTGCAGAAGCTTGGTGGTGATGTTTACCAACAGAGGCAAAGCAATCAAATGGTTTCAAATAGAGGCAGAAACACTAGGCCTCTGGGTTTGTCTCAATCTGCATGGCCTCCTTTGCAACATGCAAAGCAGCAGAATCAGCAATATGGGTCTGGCATGAGAGCTGTTTTTCTTGGAAACCCTTCTTCAGGTAGAAGGGAATGTGCTGGCACTGGGGTGTTCTTGCCCCGTCGAATTGATAGTCCTGCTGAATCCCGAAAGAAACCAGGTGAGGAAATGCTGTTCTTTTGTTTCCAAGGATTTGTTGCATTTAATTTGGTAGTTGATATCATTACTAGGGAGAATTTAAGAGGTTTTTTCCTATCGGTTGGAGGTTATAAATGTTGGCTGAGCCTTGATCTACGATTTGGTTATGGTTCATTATGGTTGTATCAATGACTCATTTTTTTTATTGTTGTGTTTGCTTCCCTAAACAGTTATTAATGTTCGTGTTTTTGTTTGTGATTTCGTGTTTGCAGCGTGTTCAACAGTGTTGGTTCCAGCTAGAGTGGCGCAGGCCCTAAATCTAAAGCTTGATGAGATGGTGGGGGGCCATCCACAACACTTGCATCGTTTTAATGTCAGTTCGAACATGGAAAATGGTAATAAATAATTAATATTTGATCGTGGATTTGTCACTTTCTGCTGAAATATTTTTTTTTTGTGTTTTTTATTTAATTCAAAATGGTTTATTGAGCTGCGAATCTTTGACTTCTTGTGTTAGCAGTAGCAGCAGCTGTTCCCAGGCATAGGAGTAATGATGTTTTTTCTGAACAGAAGCGCAACCTCAGACCTCAGCCAACAGTGAACCATGAGATCCGGTTGCCACAGGAGTGGACATACTGATATTAATTTTCTTTAGGAGAGGAATAGTTTTTTGGTTGGGAAGAAAATAGTTATAGGAGTTTGAACTTGTAGGAGAAGGAAACATGAGAAGAATAGTTTTATACAAAGAAATAGGTTTTTGTTGGGAATGGGAAAAAAAAGGAAGTAAATGAGAAAAAATGCCTTGGTTGAAGAGGTGGGTAAACAAAAGATATCTTTTTGTTTTTGTTTTTGTTTTTGTTTTTGGGGTTTTGGCTAGTTGAGGTTCAGAATAATGTTTGGAGCCTCTGGAGAAAGCTAGCTAGCAGCAACACAGCAGATCTGAAATTTGCAGTGATATCAGTTACTTTTGTTCTTTTTGATGGGCTTCGAAAGTCACAAGGAAAGACAAAACCGGTGGATGGGTCAATTTTTGCTTTTTCTTTTATTTGGTGCTTTAGGGTAATAAAATATGAGTTTGGGAAGCCTATGTAGCAATTAGGAAGGGCTGGACCAGATTTACTATATAGAGGGATTTGTAGCCCTTATCAATTGTTGAATCACAATGGAATCATTTTTGGGGAATTATTTTCAGTAAAATCTGATTCCAACCTGTCCACCTAAATTACTATAAATAATAATGGAAGGAATTTTCATTATCTCATCTTTGGTTGTTTTGTTGATAATGATGTGTGTGCTCTTGTCTTTTACTTTTTAACTATATATATAAATTCTTTTTTTATATTGTAATAAATTTAAATTCAAACAATGGCCAGGACGGTCCTCCTAGATGGGATTTTGATTTTTTTTGGTGAGCTAAGAAAGAACAATATCGTTAAGTAGTTAATAATAAATTAAAATTGAAAAGGGTCTCTTATATATTATATGCTGTATCTTGCTGAAGACATGGTTGCTTTTTCAGTATAATTAAAAGTAGCTTTTGCTTTGCCCAAGGAGTTGTGACAGCTGGATATTGATGTATAATTTTTTAATAAAACCGCTGAACCAACTTGGGACTCTCGTATCAATGGATTTTTGTCTAAAATCAAATATAGAAAACAAAAATGGAGCAATAAAAGCGAGAACATTTTCATGTGTCATTAGCTATAGTGTGTGAGTGTTCCTATGTTTAAAAGATTATTAAGCATTGCTTGGGAGTGAAGCTTGTATGTGCAACTAGGTTGGACTGGGCCACGCATTTTGAGTTAACTTTAACACGTGTAAGGTAGAATGGTTTTGCTTTTGAAATGGATACAAATCGTTTTCATATGCAGCTTTCGTTGATGGCAAAAAAAGACGTGTATGGTCTCCATCTTGGAACTCACCAATGAAGGGTGGCTGTTTCCTAATTTTCAAGGCTTTCGAAGGAAACGTAGCAATCTATGATGAGGGTGTTGTTCTCCCTTCTTTCTCATAGAGATGTATGGCTAACCCAACTTTACATTGCTAAGAAAAGGAAGGTGGTGGTGATGCTGATGTTAAGTGTGCCACACACATTCATAACAACACAATACCACACTACACCACGCTTTGATTGCATCCTTTATTCGTGCCACCCATTTTCCTTTTTCTCTTTCCTTTTTTTCTCTTTTACTTTTCTTTTTTTGGGTGCACGCTATGCATTCAACAGGCTTAGTTGTAATGCCCGTTTAATCTTAGGATATGGAAAATCTTTCCTCAGAAAAAGGAGTAGTGACCTGCTTGTTAAAATTGGTTCCTACATTTAACTCGTAATTATATTTCTCTTGATCTTGTTTCTTATTTTATTTTATTTTATTTTTTTGTTTGTCATGATTTAATACATATTTCATACTCTGAAATTTCCAGAGTTTTATTAGATCAATTGTTTTATTAGATTTAATACAGATATTTTTGACAGGTAGAATAATTTTTTCTTCTACACACCATTCGATAACTGTGCCATATTTTTCTTTTTTCTTTTTTTTATTTTTATTTTTCAGGTGGTGGAGCCCATAAATTTATCTCTATGACATGAGATAAATTATCTCCTTTAACATGAAATTAATAAAACTCATATTTTAAATAAACAAACTAAAATAAAGAGTATAGGCCGTGGAGGCTCAACCGTTCGAAAGCAACATCCTAGTAACAAACAATAAAAAATAAATGTTTAAGGGTATTGTTATGCAGAAAATAAAGTGTTAGTTCTCATATTTGATTTTCTTTTAATACAAGAGTTATTATAGTATGTGTTTTTTTTTTAATGTTCATACTTTCATTAATTGTTAAATATTTATTGATTGTTGGTTATATTTGTACCATTAAACATGTGTCATGAGAAGCTATATCAAATGAATGTTTAATAACTCGTTAAAAATAATACCTAAAAAATTTCTATAACAACTCTTTAAAAATATATAAATAAAGGGAAAAAAGTATCTAATCCTACTTTAGATAACTTTGCATAACGATTAAAATCTTAACTATCTATAAAAAACGATGTCGTTTTGGAATTGAAAAATTAAAAGATTATAATGATAAATATTATTATAACCATGGAATAAATTAAAATTACAAAAATATCTTGATTTCCGCCTTAAAACGACGTCGTTTAGATGAACATTAGATAAAGTTATCTAAAGTAACTTTAGGAAAAATAAAACCATAAATAAAAACCAAATTTCAGTGGGACGAGAGACTAATTCGCATAACGATTAAAATCTTACTCTATAAAAAAAAAAAATATGAAGGATTTGGAATATGCAATACTCAATAACGTAAGTCATCAATAGTTTGGTTTGTGAAGCTAGATTCAACGATTAATTTATATTTTGGGTTGTAATCGGATACATAAAGGCTAATCTATTTGTTGTCCTTTACATAACTGCATATGCTTATCCAATATAAATGGTGCCCAAGAAGTATAGAACATAGGATAAACTTTTGTCTCAGAATTGATGTAAAATGTATAGAAAGTTGTTAATTAAATCACTTGGAAGGAATGAGAATGTGAAGATATATACTATGTCAACATTTACAGATTAAGATTCTAGTGAATCGGGTGGTCATAGGAATGTTATTACTCTTTAGGAACTTTGGATATATAGAACTCTTAGATATCTTCCTTCACTTGTAACTCGTTAGGGGTGTGATAGTAGTAATTTGGGATTTGGGTAGTTGCAAAGAGAACATAGATTCAAATCTTTGTGTGGTCAATATATCAAAAACAAAATGACAGAATGACGGAAAGTTTTCGGCATTTTAAATCACATCACGTTTCATGATTTAAGATAGTCACGAGAGACAATACGCAAAAATTTATTGCACAATCTTTATTATTAAATTTAGAGTAAACATTTTTTTTTTTTTTTTGTCTCCGGCAATATCCACAAAATCCTTTTTAATCCGTGGCAATAAAAAAGGATCAAATTGATCTCTAAAATGATGAAAAAATGATCAAGAAGTACTTATTACAATTGTTAGAAGGACTAAAGTGGTCATTTTGCATAATTTTAGGGACCAATTTGGCCTTTTTTATTGTTAGGGACTAAAAAGGATTTCGTAGATATTGTCATGGACCAAAAAAGGTGTTTACTCTTAAACTTATTTTATGATTTGTCCAATATAAATATGAGAAAAATAAATCTTATGTTGTAGAAGAGTTCTAACCTCATGTCATAAATACATTAAGTGTAGGTCTCACCTATTTAAAATAAAAATAAAAATGAGTGACACACCTTTTTATGGTGTGACAAACCCCTATAAATATTATCCTTTATTAGCATTTATTAAAAAAAGAAGAAGGAAAACTTCAAATACCCCCTATAACTTTTCTCATAATCATTTACCACATCCCAAAATTTTGAATCATTTATCCCCTGACTTAATTTTCTTTATCATTTACTCATTAAGTGATAAAAAAACTTAAAGTCAGGAGTAAAAAAAAATCTAAATAAAAATGTAAACGATTCTAAATTTTTGTGAGAGGTAAGTGATAATTAAGAAAACTCAAAAGGGATTTTTTGGAGTTTTCAAAAAAAAATTAAAAATAAATGAATACAAATTCCCTTAAAGTAGTTGTCTCTGCACAAGAACTAAATATTCTTTGGTCTATACAATGTTTGTCTACTAAACATGTCTCAAAAAGTAGAATAGCTCATTCTTAATTTTGATAGAATCTCAATTAATAACCCACGATTTTATGAAGTACCATACACTAGTTAAATAAAGGGTTTTATGTTTATCATGTAATATGATATAATAACACTTTCCTACACATACATTAAAGATGTGGGTCCACGTATTTTTTTTTCTCTTTTATCATTTTATTTTCTCTCTTCATTTTTATGTGTGTCGGAAACAACACTTAAATAATATAACATAACATTAATAAAAACCTTAAATAAAAGTCGGAAGAAGTGTACCATATAAAGATGCAAGTGGGGAGGGAGGCTTTGAATAGCTTCTTTTTTTTTTTTTTTCTTTTTCTATCTCTGGAACATATAACTTGTAAGGGTGTGGAAGTCAAATTTAGACGCAGCAAATCAACAAGTTGCAAACATGTACACATGGCTTGCAGTAGCAGCAACAGAAATGGTACAGAGGACGCAACACACTCAAATTGCACTTTATTTGGTGTGGATGCTTGGCATGAGCTTGATTCTTTGGGATCATTCTGTTTCATAAAACAGTGCTTTGAATAGTAGAAATCTGCTGTAGGTTTCAGTCTCTATGTTATTTGTTAGGCATAGGATTCCCATTCCATAGAGTTGCTGCCTCATTTCCCTAGGGATGCTGCTATTTACAGCCTGCTTAGTGGGGCATGTACCATACCAATTCTTTTGCCTTTATTTTGGTAACGCATTCACACTTTACCTTAATCTCTGGTTTACATACCTGTGCTGTGAGGACTGAGAATTTAGACATTGTACACAATGAAAAAATATCGAACAAATTAAAATAAAAATATCAAATTTAATTTAGGATTTAATGTCTTTCATGTTATAAGATGTTGTAAGAGATAAAACTAGTATGTAAGGTCCTTATTTCTTTTCCCTCTCTTTTTTTCACATAATTTCATATGGCTCCACATATGTTTATATACGTATGTAAGAGATAATTTTATCTTCTATAATGTAAAAAATATCAAATCCTTCAATTTATTCTCAAAGAAAAAGCAAGAACTTTAACATGACAATGTTTACTTGTTCTAAGAAATTTGAGATAATGAGATTTATATATTGTTGGTACTAGCAGTCACATCTGTCTAGAGTTGACAAAACGTGTCATGAGTCGATCAGCAATATCATGTCAAAATACGAGTTGTATCGACTTAAGAGATAAAATGAGTCGTGTATAAGTTTGGGTAATTAACATAAATTATTATTCGTCATGTCATATGGGTTGACTTGTGTGTCAACCCATAATTTTTTTGTTAAAAAAAATTATGGGTTGAAATTAAAAAAATATTTAAATTTCGATGATTGTAACATAATCCGTTGTGAGTCACAAATCAACCCGCATATTTCATTTAATTTTTTTTAAAGTTAATTTTAATTTTTGCGTGTTAACCTATGTGATTGCAATACGAGTTTCAATTTTTCATCGTAAATAAAAACACGTCATATTCGAATTGAATAGTTTGATCCGAAAATCAAATCTTAACAGGACAGGAACCCAATTTCCGGATACATTTTGCCACTCTTACATCTATGTAAAACGTAATCTATTATTGTGCACAAGAAAAGAAGAAGAAAATAGTTTATCTGTTATTTTTCTACTCTTTGCATGACCATGAACACCGCACATAAGATTATTATTTTTTTTTTAAATTTTATTCACAGATTCACTTGTGTACTATATATTGTCCTGCTCATAATACAGTTGACCTAATTATTGATTTTTGTATTCTTTTTTGGCATTACCCGTTAATAAAAGGGTAAAGTGTGTATTATTTTAAACGATACAAAGTTGTGTCATTTTAAGAGAAAGAAAGAAATAGATAAGGGAGGAGAGAGAGTTGACAAAAAAAAATACAGATGTGGGTCCCACCTCTTTGTGAAAGTGAAAAAATATAAGTTGTCTCGTTTAAAAGGATAAATATTTTTCCTTATTAAAATGTATAAAATATGAAAACATTAAACCCAAGGTTACAAGTTTTGTGTAAGAAAGTAAACAAAGAGAACCGATTCCGAATGCATCTAATTGGAAGGTTGTGAGTGGAAGCCAAGTGTATGCTTAACGACAAAAAAGGGCAAAAGGAATATAAAAGAGTCCAAAGGAGAAGGCAAGGCCGGCACAGATTCAACGGTTTGTTCAACTTCCAACCAAACCCACGATGTGTTGCTTTCATTGCCATCCTTTTCTTTGGGTCAAATGTCACTTGCGTTAGTTTATCTTTTTGGGGCTTTCTAAGCAAACAACCAATGCATACAAATAATTTCATTTGAGCTAGATTTTATACCTACAAGATAATGGAAGATAGGAGCCCAATAGCTCCAACAAAAACCTGACAGCAAAGTTGGGCCAAAATTGAATAAGAGTTTCACATCCCAATCATAAATCTACAACTTAAACCAATTTAAAGGAGAGGGAAAAATCACTCTTTGTGCCTACAAATCATGTTTTTATTATGGAAAAACACTTTTCATGTTATATGAGAAATATTTTTATTAAAAAAGACTCATCACTAGAAAAGTCATAATATGAAAAATTAATTTTCATGCAATATGAAAAAATCAAAACCTTTTTATTATTTCCTAGAATCAAAAATCATTTCACCCTTCGTAGTCCCTGGAAAAATGAAATCGAAACTTCGGTATTGTATGCTTTAAGGGGCCGTTTGGTACCAGGTTTTTTTTTGGATTTCCAGAAAATTGAATTTTTTAAAATTTTTAATTTTCGGATATTATCACGAACTGAATGTAAAAATCATATTTCTGAAAATCACGATTCCCGGGCAAATAAAAATTTCTCCTTTACGAAATGCCCTCTAAGAGTTAAAAATAACGGGAGATGGCTGAGAAAACCAAAAGGGGTAAGGCACACAAATTGGGCACCAAATATTATGATTTGAGGCATAATCCCATGTCACGAAGTAACGACATTTGTTAATTATTTAAAGGATGGCATGGTTATAAAATACTATAACCTCAGCAATTTGAAGTGTGTATTGCTAGACTACTCCATAACTTTATGTTTGATTGTTATGCGAAAATTATAAAGGTGACTTGTGGACGGTATTTATTTTTTTAATTCATATATCTATATAATGTTCTGCCATTATTATTGTAACATGGCGACTTTCAAATTTTTTTTTATTTTTATCTCACACACACACATATATATATATATTTATTGACCTTTTATTTATATATTTTGCTTTGGAATTTTCATCCTTTCCAACCTTTTAATTTTTTAAATAGAAATAATTTTTTTAATAAATTTAAAAATATTTATTTTATTATATAAATATATTATTAAAATATGTTTAAAATGTTATATTGTCACATACTTATATATATATTTTTTATTTTTTAAATCATATGTTGTCCCTTTGCCATTGCTTTTCCCTCCTCTCTGTGGGCTCGCTCTCCTAAGGGGAAAAAATTAATATAGTCCCGGTGTTGATGGTTCATCAAATGAAAACGTGACACTTGTATTAAATTTTTTTTTTTTTTTTCTCTCCAACTTTTTCTTTCTTTCTCACTCTTCCATCCCACTCAATTAAAAGTGCTCCCGGAGCACTACATTTCCACTCCTCCTAAGGACCACCCATGTCCCATGGGATTAATCCTTTAGAAACAATATTGATAACTTAAATTATAATATTAATTTTATTTTATTTTTAAATATTTATTAATATATTTCTATCTTGCTTATTAATAATATTAGTATAAGATGTATAAATATTTTTATAAATATGAGATAACACAATTACTAGAGATTTCGGTTTGTGCATAATATCAATCAAGATGGAGAGTTAAAAAAAATTTGTTTTAGAATACAAAATAAAGAGTAACAATTAGTCAATTATAAATACTTTTATTTTCCTAAAAGAGTTATATTAATATGTTGAAATAAATATAATAGCATTTTTATTTAAATTATGCATATAAAATTCAAAAGTATATTTAAATATTATTACAAATAAGTAAAATTAAATTAAATCATATAGTTATTAAATTTTAATTATAAGTCTCTTTATTATACTTTATATATAAGAAATATATATTTAATTGTTTTAACAACATATTATTTTAAAAATCTGTAACTAATTTTTTTAAAATGAAGCAATTTAATTTATCCATATACGAAATTTTGTTCATCAAATAAAAAATCTATAATCATAATTCATAAATATTCAATTTAAACAACCAATGGAATATACAAAATAATTTTTTTAATACATAAAATTTAGATATGGGTAGACACCGTTACATTACACTACTAATATGTCTGGAAAGGAATTCGAACTTATGCCCTCATGAGATACGAATTTAATTCTTAACCAAGTATATGTCCACCATCATTCATCATCAATTTGCTATTTTGTTAACAACCTTACGAGACTGTTAAACTTTTTCCGAACTTAGGAAATTAGGCAGATTAGGCCTCCAATAAAGATGGCGTCAACGCTAGATTGTCTTTTATTGAAGACACATTTGTTGGATTAGATAACCTTTTACTTCATGACAACTGGAAAGGACATATCCCCATATAGAAAAAGCAAGATCACATTGGTGTTGTAGGCAGGATTCCAACAGTGCCAAAATATTCAGAGATGGCAAAATGGATTGATTTGCCTTTATCCCTCTTCAATCAATCAAAAATAGAATTTGAATGACTTGACTCGCTATTGAATGGTAAATTAAAAATATCATCCACCTCATTTTAACGTGGGTTGATCGATTCACCCGTTCAACAAAAATTTAGTAGGTAAAAGAAATTCACCCGGGGCATTTGGCAGGGGAATATTTTTTTTATTAGGAAAATATAATTATTAGGGATATGATAGAAAAGAAAATTTGGTAAGAAAATTAAAAAAATTTATTTGGTTGGCAAAAATTTTACCAGAAAAACTAGATAAAATTTTATAAATCTATAGATGGAGGAATGAGACAAGATTATCAAATTAACCCCTCTATAATTTTTGAATGTTTACATCTCTCCTCCAAATTCACTCTCCTCCAAATTATAGGAGGGTGTTTTTGTCATACTCTTATTTCCCACTTCTCTATTTAGCCATTTATGTTGCAATACCATTTCCAAAATGTCATTTTGGTATACTGCATTAAATCACTTTTTTCAAACAATTCTAAGAGGAGAGATATTCTTACTATCAAAATCTTCTACTACCAACATACTACCTATCTAATCACCATTGGATCAACATTTTCTTTTTTTTCAAAAACTTTTTAGCATTCTTTCTCTTTAATTCAATGGTGATTAGATAAGTAGTAAGTTAATAGTAGAAAATTTTGATACTCAGAATATCCTTCCTCCAATTCTAAAAGTCTAGGCAAGTTGGTTTGTTATCAATATTCTTAAAAAATTTGAACCAAACATGAATCACACAAAATTCTAATATGTAATGTCTAGGCATCTTCTAACAAAACTTCAACCAAACACCTTCTAAAGGCAAGACAGGTTGAATTGGATTGATGAGTTAATATATATTAAGGTCAACTTATCCCGTTTTGATGGATTGATGAGTTAATCCATTGGGTTCAACCCATTTTATCGATTCTACTTAAATGTTAATTAAGTGGCAATAGTGACATGGTAATTCTATAAGTTATTTTGTTCAAGTGAATTCATTTATTTTAAGACATGTTTTAAAGCATATACTGCAATACGAGCGCAATTTCACTTGTTTCAATTTCACTAGTAAATGTTAGAGGTGCCATATTGAACAACCCACAAACTTTCTTCATAGTCGTTGTGTTTCTACGGCTACTGCAAATATTTCAAAAGGTAGATTAATATTGGCCTTAAGATGCTTTTCCTTTGAATGAAATGCATAGATAATTTTTTCTTAACCACAGTAGTTATTTTTTTCCCCCTCTTGTTTTCTTTTTATGGTTTGTCCGTCAAAGGATTTTGGAGGTGTGCTCCATTAGTATCGAGGAATTTAAGTGTGAATGATTGAGTGAAAAAGTCCCACATTGGTTAAGAATGGATTAAGTGAGCACCATATAAGTGAAAGAATCCATGCACCTAATGACTTAAAATTTTGGGTTTAATTGAGGTATTCTAAGCCCACTTAATGAAATCCCACATTTGATTGTTGTGATTTGGTACGAAAATCAAGTAATTTTTGTAATTATAATTTATTTCAGGGTTATAATAGTCTTTCTTATTATAATTTTGGGAAATTTCAAAAACCCCCTATAACTTTTCTTATAATCATTTACCCATCTCCAAAATTTTCAATCATTTATCCCCTTACTTCAAGTTTTTTTATTATTTACCCCCCTAAGTGAGGGGGTTAAGTGATAAAAAAAAAACTTTTAGTCGGGGGGTAAATGATAAAAAAAATCTAAATAAGAGTGTAAATGATTCAAAAAATTTATGAGGGGGTAAGTGATAATTAAGAAAACTTATAGGAGGGTTTTTGAAGTTTTCCCTATAATTTTTTCATTTTTCAACGCAAAACGACGTCATTTTGAGAATAAATGTAGATAACTTATCTACATCACTTAGGGACGAAAATCAATATATTTTTTGTAAATATAATTTATTTTAAGATTATAATAGTCTTTCTTATTATAATTTTTTAATCTTTTAGCACAAAACGACGTCATTTTAAGAGTTAATATAGATAACTTATCTATATTAACTATATAAACATTAAAGCCTATATATATATATATATATATGTGTGTGTATGTATGTATATATATAAGGTTATCATTTCTCAAGCTGCTAGAGATAACTTTATTTCTTGCTACTAAATTATAACCGTACAAAGATGGATAAACGATGATAATGAAAGAGAGAGAAAAAGGGAATCATAAACATTCAGAGGTGAATCAATAAATATAAGGAAATAAATAATCAAAATGACGTAGTTTTGGGGTGGCCGGAGATAAACTTATCTCAAGCAGCTTGAGATAATTTTATCTCCGGCTACTAAATCATAACCGTATAAAGATGGATCAATGATGATAAAGGAATAGAGAGAAAATGAGAATCATAATCATTTAAAGAATCAATTAATATAAGGAAATAAATAAACAGAGAAAATGAGAATCATAATCATTTAAAGAATCAATTAATATAAGGAAATAAATAAACAGACGTAGTTTTGGAGTGGACAAAGATAACTTTATCTCAAGTTGGCAGAGAAATATTTTTCCCATATATATATATATATATATATGTGTGTTAAGTGAATTTTTTATGACATAATTTTTTTTCATTATCACTCTTTGTCTTTTTCAAAATGGCTTTCTAAGTCAATATTAATTATATTTCATAATAAGTATCTTGGTTAAAATTTTAAATAAGATTATCTTAGGAAAAAACAATCTTTCATCCTCAATTTTTTTTAGTTGTCAAATTCATATTTAATTAACTTTTGTTCCTTTTCCAAAAAATAATAATAATTAATTTTTGTTCCAATTCGGCACTTTAAGTTATTAAATCAGGAAATTATTTTCTTAAAGTTTAACTCTATTTTCTTAAAGGCTAATTCCATTAGAAATTCCATGAATCCCTGGGTGGATAAGTCCAACGACTCAGCAGCAGTGCGGAATTGAGTTTCTCGTCCGGTGGATCTGATCTTCAGGGGCCTCTTTCAACGAAAATGCGCACCCTAAGCTCGTGGGTTTTTATTAGGGATGCATATGGGTCGAACCAAATCGGATTTTTTGAAAAAATTGAACCGAATTAGTGTAAGTGGTTCGGTTCGGTCCAAAATTGGTTCGGTTCGGAAGTGGTTCGATTTGGATCGAAAGTGGTTCGGTTTGGTTCGGAAGTGGTTCGGAACCAATTCGGGTCGACCCTCTTTTGAAAAGAAAAAAATTTAAAAATTTAAAAAATAAAATTATAAAAATTAATTTGGTTTGGTTTGAAAATGGTTCGGTTCGGTTTGGAAACGGTTCGGTTCTTAAACCAGATCTAAGAACTGGTTCGGTTCTAAAAACCGGTTCGGTTCATGAACCGGCTCTTTAAAAACCGGTTCGGTTCATGAACTAATTTTTTAAAATCAGTTATTTTATGGAGCGGTTCAGTTCGGTTGATGGTTCGATCCACTTTTTTAGTTATTTTGCACACCCCTAATTTTTATCGGCCATTTCCTTGTTCTTCTAATATTATTCGTTCCTATATGGTTTCTTACTTAGTGCTATTATCTTAAGTGACAAAACGATTTCACGCAGGATCAAGATAAGATTGATATATTAATAGTGTTTACAGAAGTAACCTTAAAAAAGATTATTTTAATGTAATAAATCAATGAACTTATTTGGAATGTAAAAAAGTTAAAATGAATTTGATAATTAAAAAGTTAGAGGATTAAAATATTCTTTTAAATATTTGTTTTGACAAAATGTGAATAATTAATACTTTATTAATTACTTTTCACTTAAGATATTTATATAATTAAATTTCTAATTTTAGTTAATGATATTATTAAAAACATCTTAATGTGATTGTATATTTAAATATATTTATATTCAAGGTTTGTTTTTCCAAAGTTACTTTAGATAACTTTATCTAATGTTTATCGAAACGATATCATTTTGGGATGAAAATTGTGGTATTTTTATAATTTTAATTTATTTCAGAGTTATAATAGTCTTTATCATTCTAATTTTTTAATTTTTCAACCCCAAAACGACATCGTTTTAATGAACATTAGACAAAGTTATCTAAAGTAACATCAGAAACTTTTTTCCCTTATACTAAGTAACATCATATCAATTGTGACTTTTAAATTTGTATATTTAAATAAACCTAAATAGACACGATTATTAATTTAATTATTTTCTCACATGTAATTTTTAATATTTTTAATATTTCATTGGAAAATCCATTATTCCATCAATAAAATAAAACATTTGGATAATTAATATTATTAATATAAATAAAGTTAAAATATATTATTAATGAAACATACAAAAGCTTGTGGCAATAGAATAAAAATAAGATTAAAAAACATCTATATATAAAAGTAGTACCCACAAAGAATTTTATTAAAGCATTTTTTTTCTCTATTCAGATCAGTATATGCAAGAAAATATGTTTTTTCTTCTAATTTATTAAAATAATAGTATACTTTAATTTCCATTTGTTTATGAAATTGAGAGAAATGATTATTAAAGAACTAAAAAATCATGGAAGATATAAAGGAGAAAAATAAAAATAAATAAAAGATAACAAAATGAAATAAAAACTTAAAAGAAATAGAAAAATGAAGAATTAGGAAAAATTCCATGTGGCAATTTAAGTGGAACTTCCTCTCTACTTTTTTCTCTAGTAGCAGGGTATATTGTCCTCCGTTTCTATTAGGCTTCTTTACTGTTTACTCTTGCACATACTTTACATTATTGATTAGGGTCCATGTAACCAATGAGAATGACAAATTCTATTGTGCCAGAGCACCAGTTCGTTGCATGCTGCAGCAACATGCATGACATATTTCGTGCCTCAAATGTTGATCTCAATAAAATACAAAATTTTTGTTGGCATGTAATTGTAAATTTTGTCAGATTCTGATTCAATTTATTGATCTTAAAACTTTATTTGAGGGTGTGTTTGTTACCGGACTTTTTTTTATTTTGCTTGGAAAACATCACAGGAAAAATAACAATACCATATTTGGTATAAAAAACATCAAACTTTTTTCGGATAATATTTTTTCCGGAAAATAGTTTATGTGTGTAATTTTATGTACCATTGGCATCATTGGAATGCTATAGATTAGATAGAATTTTTTGTTGTCATTCAAAGTTAAAAGTGACCCACCAAGTAATAGACCACTTTGTCCTTTCATTTGTATGATTATTACCTTTTGGTTTATACAATTTCTGAACAAATAGTGTCAAGTGGGGTTATTTTGGTAAATAATCTCATAATCCCACTGATATTCCATAATCAACCAAACACAAACTCAGTAAAAATTAATTTCATTTTCTCAGAAAAATATGAGTCTACCAAATAACTTTTTAATAATATTCTAGTAAAATTTATTCTCTACTACATTCCAGTAATAATTATTTCTTAGACAAAATTTTTTTTTTCTCAACCAAAATAGCGTAGGTAACTTATTCAACTTAGAATATCTGTTCTAAACTGAATTTGAAATTTGTGGTACCGTAGGCGCTGCACCCATGAAACAAATGCATTTATTGAGTCTTAGAATTATCTACCGAAAAAAGTTATCAATTTTGTTTATTTTCCATTCACAAAATTCACAGCTGTCAATGGTCATTGTCATTTGTCAATATTCTTTCGATGTATGTTACTTGGTAGGCCAGCTGCAGATTTCCTCCATAGATATGGGATTCTATTTTCAACGTAAATCCATAATGTTTGCTCTACACCTCTCCATGTTTATTGGAAAATAATTGGATGGCACATACCATGTGAAGTGTGACACATTCGAATGGTATAGATTAAGAGAAAAATAGTTGTTTTGTAGTGATTTATAGAGAAATACCGTTAAAAATTTGCATTAAAACAGCCTTTAATTTTACTTATTTTGTATACACTGTTCTTGTGATTGTTTTGGTAGTTGATTGTCTATTGTGGTTTTCGGGTTCCATAATATTATGCTCTGGTCTCAATCTTAAAACACAATTTTAGTTGGCTAATATATTTCAGTAGAAATATGTGTCATCCAATATTAATTTTGTTTGATGCATTCTGTTCAAAGATTTTTAAAAGAAAAAATCTATTTAAATATTAGAATTCTGTGCACCCAAAAAATAAAATAAAAATACATTTGGTTATCTTTTGAACAAAGAAAAAATTTTAAATCATAAAATTCATCCTTCATCATAAAGCCACTGTTTTCTCTCATTAACGGAAATTGCAAAAGGAAACAAAAAAGTAAGATTAATTGGACAAGGGTAATACATTAGTAAGCTCATATACTTTCTTTTAGTGTTATGAAAACCAACCTGATCCAATAGGTTTGATCTGTGAGCTAGACCTCCAACTGGTCTGGTTTAGGTTTTGATCAGTAAGATGGACCTCCAACTGATCTGGTTTAGGTATTGGATTGATCATGTATTTGACTCGGTATAAAATCGGTGAACTGGATTCAATCAGTATTAAACTGACATTGATTTTTTTTTAAAAAATTGGTTTTGTGAAATTTTGAGATAAAATGCTTGAAAAATACCACTAATTAGATTCAAGACTAGACCATGTGAATTATAAGTTATGACACTTACTATTAAACCAACTCTAATTATTAATTAAATTGCTTATAATTTTAATTTTTTGTATACATTTAATTAATGCGGTTGAACCGATAACTCATTGGTTGAACCGGTGGCCCATTAATCCAGTATCTCGATCAAATCAATGCTTGGTTTGAGTTTGATAACATCACTTTTTATTACGTTCGAAATTTCAAATTAGGTGGAATGGTTGATCGCCTGATTTTTTTCACAATGCTCTTAATTTTCTTGAAAAATACTTGTGAAATGGTTTACAAGAAGGAGAAAATCTACAGTAAAATAGTTGTAGGTACATCCCTGCTAAAAGGGAGAATTTTTTAGGACTTAAAAGAAACTATAAAATAAAGTATGGGTTAAAAAGGAAAAAAATTTCTTTTTAAGTAAAAGAGAATACCGAGTTCGGTACTCTCATTGTTTTAAAGAAATTTCTTACAAGAAGGGAGTGGTATATGTATCGGGTACTTATACGCTGAAGTTAGGGAAGAAGATAACTTTTTGTGTGCTTGAGGAGCACATGATCTCCCCCCTCAAAAAAAAAATAGAAAAATATAAAATATGGATGAAAATAAATATAAAGATAAAGATAATGTAAAAGTGTTACCTTTTATTCTATTTGGTAAAAGGAGCAGCATATGTCCGTAGTAGTTGAACATTAAGAGTATTTCCAGGCAAGAGAGAATATGAGATGAATTGTGTTTATTTGGTAGCACTAGTAGCTCATTCTCATGGTACAAAATAACAAAAAAATTGAACCGAACCATGAACCGAATTCTAACCTCTCTTAAAATAATCGGTTCATGAATCGTTCATGAACCGAACTGGTTTTAGAACCAATTTAATAACTGAACCGAACCGAACCCTTTTCAAACCAAACCAAATTGATTTTTATAACTTTATTTTTAAAAATTGTAATTTTTTCTTTTCAAAGAAGGGTCGACCCGAACCGGTTTCGAACGAACTGAACAGCTTCCGAACCGAATTGAACCACTTCCTAACCGAATCAGTTTTGAACCGAACCAAACCACTTTCAAACCAAACCATTTAAACCAATTCGGTTCGGTTTTTCAAAAAATTCAGTTCGATTCGACCCATGTAAATCCCTACTCCTTCTATAATGTTTGTAGTAGTTCGAATGATGACAACCTGTGATGTGCAATGGGCTGAATTTTGGCGAGGGGTAAAATATGAAGGAGCTCCCACAGTGCAAATGCAATGGGTTAGAGTCCAAAAAGTCTCCTTCGCCATAGGGTGTATTATTGGAACAAAACTTCAATGTAAATGAGTTCATTTATCCTAAGATATGTAACCAGATGATGAAATTTTAAAAATTTGTGTAAGATCTGCCTATGTATTCTATGATAAATGAATTATCGATGCACTATGCATTGGTAGCACGGAAGATTTTCCATATTATAGATGATTAGAATGTTCCAAAGTATCCTGCATAAAGTGCCAGAACAGTTAGCTATTAGGCCCCCACCCCAAGGGGTGATAAATTCTTTCGGCGAATCGATTTCATGTCTGATTTGAGTCAGATTATTCAATTTGACCATGATACGTTTTTGTTTACGGATCAAAGATTGAAATTTGAACAAGACTTATAGTAGATTGTGAGTTACGTGGGTTGAAACAATAAATTATTTAAAAAAAAATAAGAGTAAAAATTGAATAAAATATGTGGGTTGATCCATGACTCGCATATGTGACTCTATAATTACGAAACAGTGACCAAAATGTCACCGTTCATCAACTTTTTCACCTAAATATCACGTGAACAGTGTTATTTCTTAATCTGTCAAGGGGTCAAGTTCGTTATCCGATATAGCGAACTCGGTTCGCTGACATGTCACATTTCTAGTTGATAACAAATATCAAATTAAAAAAAAAAAGTTATGAAGTGTAGCGAACTTGGTGTTCACTAGAAATGTGACCCGTCAGCAAACCAAGTTCGCTATACCGGATAGCGAACTTAACCCCATGACAGACTAGGAGATAACACTGTTCGCATGACATTTATGTAAAAAAATTGATGAAAAATAACATTTTGATCACTATTCCGAAATCCCTATAGAATCTGTTTAAGATTATGTACCAAAAATACCTTAGTTAAACAATTATTTTTGGAAGAAATCTCGGAAGATACGCACTGCACAATGCTCACATAATATCCCTAATAAATTCTAGCACTATGCAAATTCTTCTAATTGAGCCTGGCCGTGATTCGTTACTATCTCATTTTGTGTATGGATTTCTCACGATAGTGCATATGCTACAAATATCAGTACGACCATGTGCATTATCAGAACACTTAAAAGATCGAGGATAGGTTTCATTAATGAAAGCCGTACCAGAGTCAACATCACAGCAATAACAAAAAACAAGATTCAAGGACCATTCTGATTAGAACTAGTCCTTTTCTAATAAGCTTTTGTCTTCATCTTGAAATCTATGCATCCATGGACCGCAAACATATATCTGTCCAAGCAACCTACTTGAGGGTGCCGAACAATCAATAAAGTCTAGCCATCAAAAACAGAACATTGATGTATATATCGTTAATTAGTTCACTCTTGTTTGGTGCAATGTTATGTACATGGTTTTTTCATCTTAAATATCAACTTCACTTCTCTTAAGAAAAAGGGTAGATGAAAACATATGAAAAAAACCATTAAAAAGGACTTTATTCATCTAAAATTTGGTTTACGATCAATGTTTTTGTTATAAGAGTCTCTCCTAAGCAAAATGAGATGACAAATGAACAAAGTATACAGATGGGGTGGGTTTAGCTTTGAATAGGAATTAGATAAGCTTCTGTTGTCAGTACAGCTTTTAAGTTTTGAAAGAATTGGGACCACAGTTGCATACTTTATGATGTCTATTTAAAAACATAGAGCTTGGCCTCAGAGATTTAGATAGTCCAATGGACCATTTACTATGATTTTGTGGCACAAAATTGTATATTGTTGCTGCCTTGCTGGCTTGTTTGGCGCCTTGTACTTAAGAAACAAATATGTATATAATATAAATATAAGAAGTTGCAGGTTGCATTGAGAGAGTGGAGAGGTAACAGAGTCTGAGAAGAGATGGGTGGTGTTGCATGGACAGAAGAAGAAGATGACTTGCTTAAGAAATGCATACAACAATATGGAGAAGGAAAGTGGCATCGGGTTCCTCTGTTGGCAGGTAAACTGTATTCAATTCTTTTCTTTTTCTTGTGTTTGTCGGTTGTATTATCCAAAGTAGTGCTGCTATATACACTTTTTTATTTTTTGATAACAAGTGCTATATACACTTTAATGGTAAAGAAAAAGTGGGTAATTTATTAATGGTCAAATGATTTGTTAAAACTTAGCAATTGGTTCTGGATAATGAGATTTATTTGGAGAGGTTAGGGGTGGAAATGAATTAACACTTTTAAATAGGTGTGATTAGGGGTGTAAATGGGCTGGGTTAGCCCGGTCCAGCCTACGGTCCGACCTACATTAAGTTTGGTTTGACCCGGCCTTTTAGGAAAAAAGGAATAGGCTTAGGCTTATAAGTAAGTTTCATTAACAAATAGGTCGTATGTCAATTTCGTCAAGCCTGACCCAAAGTCCTGTAGGCTGACCTACTTAATTTATTAAAAATAAAATAATAAAATAATATTTATTTTATGTGACATGGCAAAGCCCGACCCATTTACACCCCTAATGATATACATTCTAGAGCTGAGGTATTATGTTGACTCTTTCTTGTTTGTCATTTTTTTCTTATGAGAAGTACTAGTGCATGCATGAATGAAATTTTCTTTACTCTATACAATTATTATTTTTTTGCTTATTATCTACAGTGGTAGGCCTACAAGGCCTATAGGTAATGTCGGGCCTTCTTATTTTTATAAATGGGCCGAGTTTAGCCTACAAATAAAGTCTTTAATAGGCCAGTAGATCAGATAGACTAATTTTTTTTAAGTAGACTTGGGTAAAGAAGGCCAAAGCCCGACCCGACCCAACTCGACCCAGCCCAGCCTATTTACACCAAGTGCCGAATCTGATCTATAACTTGACTATTAGTCTTTACTCTCTTTTTTTTAAGCCGGACCTGAAAGCCTATTTTGAATCAAAACTTCTAAACATCAAAGCCTACTTAAATGGGTCAATAAGCTAGCGGAGCTCTTTAAACAAGCCAAATAAATCTATAGGAAGATTTTAAAAGGCCTTTTTCAAAGGCTTGAAACTTGGCCTATTTAAATAAGGTATTTAGAAAGTTTTGGTCTAATCCTTTTGCTAAACAGGGCATGTCAGGCTAGGCTTTAAACAGGTTAGTAATGGCATTCACATCAAACCATTGCAAAAATTGAGAAGAATTGTCACATTCTAATGGACCTTTACATGCACAAAAATAACAAGACGTATTAAGTACAACTAAATGAAATAAATTATGTAATCTGATATGAGATCATCCGAGACATTTTAGTTATCTATATATAAATTATGGGGAATATTACTCTCATGTTGCATATGCTACACAGAGAATTTATGGGGTGAAAAAGACAAAAGATGGGGTGAGATTTTGGAAGTGAGAGAAAATGAGATATCTATATGTAAAATGAGAGTATTATTTCCCATAAATTTATTAATTTGTCTTTGGAAGGAAAGAATAATCATTGATTTACATATTAATGACTGAGAACGTTTAACATGACCTCATATCATATAAAAGGATTCATTTACGTATGTTTACAACACGATCACATGAAGAAAAAAAACATTTAAACAAATACGTTTGAATTATTACATGCACTTTTACATCTTAAATAGAATTATTACAATTAATTGACTTTACTACAAAGATGTATAGAGCACGACTACACCTAAAATATATTTGAAAAGCGAGTGACCATGATTAATTTGTTCTTATGTAGAAACATATTTAGTAAATTAATTTCCAAAAACATAATGCTCCTATTGATAATACTTTTTCAACTGATTAATTATTCTTCAAATGTTGGTCTATTGAAGGTCTAAACAGGTGCCGAAAGAGTTGTAGGCTAAGATGGCTCAACTATCTCCGTCCAAACATCAAAAGAGGAAATTTTGCTGAGGAAGAAGTGGAAATGATTGTCAAACTCCACAAATTATTAGGCAACAGGTCAACTTTGACGTTGTAGTCTTTCTTTTGGTATTTCCCCATGTAAGCTAGCCATTAGGAGTGGGATAATCATAACAGCATTATATACTTTGCAAAGGACACCTTAATATATTCTTGTGTTTGTGTTTGTTGGGAATAGTGACTAAAGTGCCACTGTTGGCAAAAAAAACTGTCACGCTAATAGTAAATTTTGTTAAAATACCACGTGTCATATTTTGCTACACTGTGTAGTGAAATATGTGTGCAGATAATTTGCAACACAGTGTAGCGAAATATGCCACGTCAAAACCAAAAATGCCATGTGTCAAAATTAGAGAAATTCACTACACTATATAGCGAATTTCTCTAATATTGACACATGTCATTTTCGGTTCTGAGCATTCTGACGTGACATATTTTGTTATACTGTGTAGCGAATTATTTGCGCACATAATTCGCTACACAGTGTAGCGAAATATGCCACGTGGCATTTTGGTAAAATTTACTATTTACGTGGCAGTCTGGTAATTTTTTTTTGCCAATAGTGTTCCGTGTTTGTTGTATATAAGGAAAATATATAATGTAGTCTCATAATTCTGAATACTCAATGCATCATTTAATAAAGTTGGTAAAAAATAATTCATTTATTTGCATTTATTCTACCAGTTCCTTTATGATTAATGTCACTTGATTCCCACATTTTCTTACTTTTAGTAAAGAAGTATTTACTCCAACAATACTAAAGATATGTTGATATGTAAGCATATTAGTATAACAAATACCAGATTCATCATAAAAGGGACATGAAAGAAAGGAATTTAAGCTAGTTGTTACACTTTTTCAGGTGGTCACTGATTGCTGGAAGGCTACCTGGAAGGACCGCTAATGATGTGAAAAACTATTGGAACTGTCATCTGAGTAAAAAACTAAATGCACTAGAAGCTGAAGACAGAGAAATAACCAGAGATGTTCAAGTGATTAGGTCCCAGACAAGAAAAATTGGTTCAAGCTCAGCGAAGAGGAGCCAGGTTGAGTCTCCAACTGACAAAGTAGTTCAACAAGAGAGTGGCGTGTCCTCACTAACATTTGATGCTGATGGTCAGAGCCATATGCTTGAATCACAGCAAGACAACATATATTCATGCTTGGACCAACAGGGCATTGTTGGTGACTTGCCAATGGACTTTCAATTCGAAGGATTTGAAGCAATGATAAACGGAGAAGGTAGTAGCAGCCAATGGGATTGGGATGACTTGCTCTTAGACATGGATATGTATAATGATTTTTTTTCTTAAATTATTCCTGCTGCTGTAGGGAAGACAATGTTGGTCCTATATAACTTAGTTGTGTATCGATATCAAAGTTAAGGGCTCATTTGGTGCACAGGATAGGATAAGGGTAGGATATGATATGATATGGGACTGATAAGGATAGGATATGATATGGGACTGATAAGCTCATATCATGTCATGTGTTTGATGAGCACCTGATAAGCAATATGATAAGATTATGTAGAAAGATAAAAGAAAAAAATAAAATATAATGCAATAAATATAAATATATTGGGTAGTGTGGGAATATATTGGGTAGCGTAAGGATATATTGGGTATCCAATAATGATATCCTATCCTATTGAATCCTAACCCAGCACCCCCACAGGATAAGAAATCATGTATTGGATAGGATAAAATGAGACAATAGGATAAGCTAATCATATCCTATTGACCCACCAAACAAGATATAAAAGTAGGATATGATAAGTTTTCATATCCTATCGTCCTTATCAGGTGCTCCAAACAAGCCCTAAATGTTTTCGAGGGAAATCAGATATGAAATGGAACATATAAGATATTTTCTCTTACACTGAAACAAAAATGCTGCAAACAGACACGAAATTGAAGGCTTTGATGAGAGATATCGTGAAAAAGTAACCTGAATGAAAGATATGTAATTTCATCTTTCTATGGAAGTGTCAGAGATATATAAAAATCATTAATGTAATCTTTCCATCAGCTTAAGTTTTTGGGTTAAATTGATTCTTTACATGGTAATAGAGTTTCAGCGACCACGAGTTCGATTCTCACCGCTCCCACTTTTTAGTAGAATTAAATAAGCATAATGTAAACCAAAGAATTGGATGAAAGTTTCACAGATGAAAAACGGAATTGATAAATGAAGTGCTTGATTCGGATTAAAGCATACAACTTATAAAGTAAAATAAGTTGCTCATTACTACATAACTACGCATTAAAGCAGAAAAGAAAACTGCCTATTACATAACTATCCATTAAAACAGAAAAGAAAACTTCGTACTACATAACTATCCATTAAAGCAACAAAAAACTCCTAAATGAATAATATTAAACACTAAATATCAAACTGTAGTTCCTAAAGCATAATCTCTAACACTCCTCCCTACTTTTGGAGCTGCAAACACCAATCTTCAAATTTGCTCGCAAGTATGGCTTATTAAATATGTCTGCCCATTGGTCTTCCGACTTGCAGTAAACAAATACAATTTCACCTTCTTTCTAAACTTCCCTTAAGAAGAAAAACTTGATCTTAAAATTATTGGTCTTCCCATGAAAAAACTGGATTGTTAGAAATTGCAATTGCTGCTTGTTATCAATATGAATTTCAGTATTGTTCCATTGCTCAAGGGTAGATCGCATAAAATCTTCCTTAACCAAATTGCTTGATTAGCTGCTTCCGTAGCAGCTATGAATTCAACTTCTGCTATGGACTGTTCTACTACATCTTGCTTTTTAGAGCACCTTAAGAAAACTCCCGAGCCAAGACTGTAACAATAACAGAGGTACTTTTCATATCATCCACAAAATCTCCCCAATCACCGCCTGAAAACCCTAATAACTTAAAGTCTTGACTTTTCTTAAATTTCACACCAAAATCAATCGTTCCTTTGATGTATCTCACTACTCTTTTTGCTATTTTTAAATGCATTTTAGTAGCACAATGCATAAAACTATATAAAAGATTTACAGAAAATAAGATGTCTGGTCTTGATACTGTGAGGTACATTAGACAACCAATCAGACTTCGAAAGTAGCCTTCTTCAACTCTATCAGCTCCATGATCTTTGCTCAAGCTCTCATTTTGATTCATTGGAGTGGTCACTGCCTTGCAATCCTCCAAATAAAATTTCTTGAGAATTTTCTTGGCATACTTATTTTAGCATATGAAAAATTTGCCTTCTGACGGCTTAATCTCCATTCCCAATAAGTATGTCATTAGTCCAAGGTCCGTCGTTTCGAAAATCTGCATCATTTCTCTTTTGATCTTTTCAACAAGCTTGGCATTGCCACCTATGATTAAGAGATCATCAACATAAAGAGCGACTATAAGCAGATCATCATCTTCGTGCTTTAAATACAAAGTAGCTTCTGACATGCTTTTCTTGAATCCTAAGCTTAATACATGCACATTTATCTTGTTATACCATGCTTTAGGTGCTTTTTTAAAGCCATATAGAGTTTTCTTAAGCAAATAGACCTTCTCTTCTTCACCTTCTTCCACAAATCCTTGTTGTTCAACATAGATCTCCTCTTGCAAAATACCATTCAAGAATGCAGATTTTACATCTAGTTGAAACACTTTTCATCCTTTTTGAGCTGCAACCGCTAGCAATAGTCTAATAGTATCCATTCTAGCCACATGTGCTAAGGTTTCAGAATAATCAACCCCAAAAATTTGTGCATATCCTTTGACTACAAGTCTAGCCTTGTACTTGTTAGTGGAGCCATCTATATTTAACTTGGTTCTAAACACCCATTTTACTCCAATAATTGTTCTATCCTTTGGTTTGTCAACAAGCTCCCAAGTATTATTCTTTTTTATCATTAACAACTCCTCTTCCATTGCCTTCTTCCAATTCTGATATTGAATAGCTTCTTTATAACCTGTAGGTTCACAAATGGCTACATTGTATCTTTGATAAATATTGGACAACAACCTTGTTCCACGAATTGGTGGGTCATCTTCCATCTCTTCTTGCCATTGTTCCACTCCTTCCTCTTTGCTTTTTTGGATGGGAGGACTTGATTTCTGCTTACTTAGGAATGCCTCTTGTGCTTGCATCGAGTTCCACTTCTCATCTTCATGAAAGTAAACATCCCTACTGATAATTATCTTCCTGGTTTGAGGTTGATACACTTTATAGACTTTGGAGGAAGAACTGTAGCCAACAAAGATTCTTGGTTCGGACTTCTGGTCAACAAGGCCAATTTCCTACAAGCTGATATTCGACCTCAGACACAAACTTCTAATGAATGAGGATAAAAGATCAATAATTTGTTACCAAATCACCTATGATGGGTTTCAACTATACCCATCAAAGTGAGATAATGGTTGAAAGCACGAGCAAGGGTGAGAACTTCTTCTAATGTCATCTTTGATAACTCTGAAGCCAACTGCTTCTTCTCAAGTATCGCTGCCATGTTCACAATACCTGCCTACCTCATATTACAAACACTCTGCAAAAAAAAGAAACCTTAGTGTCACCCAATTTTCAATGTATAGAAGATGCCCATTAGTACCCTCCAACCATGAACAAATCGCTCGCAATATGCTTCCCCACTCCCATCCCCTTCGCTAACGAATACCCTTGGATTACGAACTTGTGCGATCCGTTCACCGTCTGCGTCACCAACATCAAGCTCGTCGGCGACGATCGCTCTCTCCGCCGTCACGACTCATGAAATGTGAAATTCATGCGATGAGAAAAGGAAAATGAATTATCCAATCGAAATGGAAAATGAATTCTAAATTAAACAATCAAAGAGTTTGAAAGCCCAGACTTACTCACGATTGGTAAAAAAAACCTGCATATGGCGGAGAAAAGAAGTGAGAGAAAGAGAGATAATGGGGCATGGTTACCATTTTAGCAAACTAAACATAGATCCAAACCCTAATAAAGAAAGAAAGAAATGAAGAAATTAGAATGAAATATAAATTAGAATACTAGCACTAAAAAAGAGATAAAGAAATCAGAATAAGAAAAGCACGTGTGTGTTATGAATAGAGTCCCAGACCAGTGGCAGACACACACAGGTGCCGCTGTCTGCACTTGCAGACACAAATTTGAGAATTCTTTTTTTCAAAGGGTGAGTGATTTAAGTAAACTAAAAAAAGATTTAGGAAGATTGAAGAGAAAAATAAACATAGACCCAACCATGGTAGTTAAAACCGAGATCTTACCTAAAATCGAAAAGATGATAAAAATTCGTAAAACGTAAAAATTCTAACATAAAAAAATATAGAAAAATCATAAAATTGTAAAAGTGTTTAGAATTTTGGTGAAATCATTTTGATTAAAAAAAATCGTAAAATCATAAAATCACATATTTAAATCAGGATTTTAACTAACATACACCCAACCCAATCAACCCCTATAATTCTATTCTTTTCTTTTCTTTTCTTTTCTTTCTTGTTTATATATTTTTAATACATTTAAAATTTTCTTTTAAAATAAAAATCTCCGTGGGTGCTGCCCCCGAACCCCCACCCTATGTGTGCAGATATAATTTTTTTTCTGGGTCCGCCACTGTTGAGAAAGAAGAAAGAAGGCTGAGAATTTGAGCGAGGAAAGAGCGAGAGAAAAGGTATTATGGCATTTGGTGATGTTATTCGTTTTTAATTGTATAGTAAATTTTATTATTTTTAAATTTTTTAGAGCATATAAATTGAACATGGTTAAAAAGTCATGGTTAAAGGCCGCTTTCCTTGTGGTGAACCCACATCGTTATTGTTACGGATGAAGCTCCGCTCAACCGCCATCCGAGAATATCTCGTCTAGAGATACTGCCAAATCTCAACTGACTGAAACAAACTAGTTGAGGCCGACCAAGTCGGACGGAATCTCAACAATAGGAGCTCAGCAACCGAGCCAGGTACCCCTATAAATAAGAGCTCAGACATCCCAGGTACACACCTCTGAATCGCCTAGCTTATTCCACTCATTGTGCACACACCACCTCCTGGTTATAAAGCCTATTGCTGGTGCGCAGTGATTGGGACCTCGGCGTATAGCCTAGTACGTTGGGCATATACATCATCTCTGAGCGCATACCATCCGGTATAGCAATACGGTCTACCTCGGACCTAAAATTGGCGCCGTCTATGGGAATTCGGTAAATTTCGATTCCCATAACACCATGACCAACACAAGATCCACGTCGAGCAATGCTCAGGGGCCATCCCAAATGTCGGGTTTGGAGCAGCTCCAGGCTTCCGCTAGCCCGGTTCTGGTGGACGTGCAGGTCGAAGAAGTCGGATCACAGAGGCCGACTCCTAGAACACCGATCAGAAACACAACGATTGTAACCCGCCAATCCGAGCCACCGAATGTAACTTCGATGGCAATGGGAGCAATCCTCCAGCGGATGCAGGAAATGGAAAACAGATTCCTAACCCAACAACGATTAGATGCTGAAAGAATGGCGACGCTGGAAGCTGAACTACGAAACCGGACCGCTCAAGGCGGAACCGGAAGCGGGACACAGGCTCAGGACGGAGGAAACCAGCACCAAAATATAGGTGGAAATGCTACTGCGGGCAATGGAGGTACCCAACCCCATAACGCGTCCGCTGCTGAAGTCAACGTCCTGGAAACCCTGGCTCAACACCTCGGCAATCAGCAAGAGGTAGGAGGCCAGAACAATGCCACCAACCAAAATTATCTGAACGATGATGAAGCTAACGATAGCCCATTCACGGAAAGATTAATGAACCTGGCCATCCCCCCAAGGTTCAAAAGCACCAGAATACCTCCATATGATGGGAGTCAAGACCCAGAAGCCCACCTGGAGGCTTTCAAAACCGAAATGCTGTTTAATGGGATTACAGGACCCATCAAGGCCAGAATTTTCGCAACAACCCTAACAGGACAGGCAATGACCTGGAGGGAGGTAGCCCAGACCGAGATGCAAAACGTCGACCGACCTCGCCCCCTTAGAGCAAAGAGCGGATTGGACAAAAGCAAATATTGCGCCTTCCATGACCAGAACGGCCACATCACGGACGACTGCTGGGACCTTCGAGACGCGATTGAAAAACACGTCAGAGAAGGAAAGTTAAAGCAGTACATAATTCGTACGCAAGGTAAGAAAAACAACAAACCCAGACAAAAAAGCCGAAGCCGAAGCCGAAGTCCGAGGCGGGGAGACAAAAGAGACCAGAGGCAAGACCGCAACGCCAAGGGCAAGGAAGTCGACGACAGAACGGAGACTTTTCCCGAAGCAGAGTTTGAATGCAATGTGATCAGTGGGGGATTGGGTGGCGGAGGAGACTCGGCGAACGCCCGAAGGAAATACTTAAAAGAGGTCATGTCCATTAGAGACCGGCCAACCTTTAAGCCAAAGCTCGACGAACCTGAACCCCCTCCGATATACTTCACCAGAGCAGAGCTGGCAAGGGTCGTGCCAGGACATACTGATGGATTGGTAGTCACTGGAGTGCTAGTCAATTGCCGAGTCAGGAGAATCTTCCTCGACCACGGAAGCTGTGCGGATATAATTCTCTGGGACGCCTTCAAGAGAATGAATTTGGATGAAAAGGACCTAAAGCCATGTGTTACCGAGCTCCTTGGCTTCAATGGAGCACCATCCCCACCGAAAGGTTACATCGACCTCAAATTGACTCTTGGCACGAAGGACTCCTTCCGTACGGAGAGAGTTCATTTCGTGGTAGTGGACACTTCCTCTTCTTATAACGTAATCATTGGTCGTCCTACCATTCACGAATGGGACATGATGATATCCACCAAGCACCAACTCATGAAAATGCCAGGGCC